>QVNW01001951.1:0-63198 GCA_014825475.1 Pseudomyrmex flavicornis
CACCTATCATTATTGTTACTTTTGTACAAATATTATAATCAATGTAATTAATTTTTTATTTACTTATCAATGTATTTAGTTCTTTCATCTTTTTTTTTAAAAATTGTTTTGCTTTTAATGAAATATTTTGTATAATGAAAATCAAATATATAAAATGTTCAATTTATCATGTATGATTTTATATAAACATATATGCAAGTTATAAACAATAATTGATTGTGAGTAAATAAAATAGAAGTTTCTGCTATACATATTTTGTCATTTTTACTAGCCAAAAGTTCTTTTTGCGCCCAATAAAGTTTTTACACAAGTGTTAGCAAATACTATAAACTTCCAAAAAAAATAACAAGCGTTTAAAAAATATTAATGTGTTTTAACATTTTTATTACTTAACGTTAAATTATAGTATTTCAATAAGTAATTTACAATGGCTATTGTCCACAGAAGATAATCAGCTTATTATTTTGCATTCTTATTCTTCGGTTATTACCAATGTATACGTATAACATACTTTGAGGTTATAACATAGATACAAAAGCATAGATAAATACTTCCATGTAAAAACTACGATTATAAAAAAGACTTGGCTTTGCTTTACATATAATACACTTTTTTGGCATTTTAAAATTTATTAAATTGTAATTTATTATATTTTAATTTATTAAATTGTACTTGTAATTAAAATAAAACAATTTTTTTACAAAACGTCAATGGGGTCTGCGTCTGCCCACTACTATCAGCATGAAATACCGATTAGACAAAGACAGAGAGAGGTTCCAAACGGAATACGCCCGGTTCCATATGCATCTTTCTTTGTCTACGCCTCTATCGCGTTTTCAGCCCGCTCCCGTACTTTAAGGCCATCACACACAAAATTACTTAAGAACGTAAGACGTAGCCGTAAGAAAATTGACCAATCAGAAATTTACTTCTAAAAGTAGTGACTACATCTTACGCTCTTAAGTAATTTTGTGTGTAATGGCCTTTAGTCTTATATCTCTATGATTCTGACTTAACACGTTGAGCGCCACGCGAATTCTTAAGGAAATCCCCGTCAGGCCACGCGCGCTGCTTAGAAGCGCGCGTCACCTAGCGTCAGTCACCGATGACTGACGCAGCCTAAACGGAAAGGCCATTGCACGTGACAAAATTTTAGTCGTAGTCGTAAGGTCGTAAGCAAATCGACCAATCACAAGTCAGCATTCTAGCTAATGTAACGTAGCACTCAACGTGTTAAGGCAGTTGATGCGTTTAATGCGTTTATGTAGTCTATGTGCGCATTGATTAAGGGCCATTGCACATGAAAAAATTTTAGTTGTAACTGTAAGGTCGTAAGCAATTCAACCAATTACAGAACAGTATTATCTTACATTAGCTAGAATGCTGGCTTGATTGATCGATTTGCTTACGACTTTGACTAAAAGTTTGTCACGTGCAATGGCCTTAAATCGGAACGACTAAGGCCTTGTTTATGCGGGCAATACTCTTTAACTTATACCGGAACCGGTAAAGTTTAACTATAGGATTTTAATGCTTCTGTTTATACAAAATTGTGTAATGCGTATAAACAAAAGTATTGAAATCCTATAGTTGAACTTTATTGGTTCCGGCATAAATTAACGGTTATTGTCCGTATAAACAAGGCCTAAAAGTTTGTGTATGCAAACAACCTTTAACTTATGTCGGAATCGTAAAGTTTAACTATATATAGGATTAACTATATATGAGATTGACTATTTATAGGATTTCAATGCTTCTGGTTACAAAATTGCCAAATGAAAAAATTGCACTATAAGTCATCACTTTTAATCTTACAAGATTAAAAGTGAAATAAATTTTAAAAACATTTTAAAAGATTATAAGTGAAATAAATGTGACACAATCAGATAGAAAATATGTCAACTTGATAATTTAATAATGTTTATATTGAAATGCTTACTCAACTTAATCAAATCCTAAAATGTTCTTTAAATATAGTATTGGTGTAGTTTGATAGAACACGCTGTATGTAATCTGTAATTTTTTTATTTGCAATTATTTCTCCACGTGACTTATTTATCATTAATATACAATACAACGTTTGCATATTACTAGAAATATCTTCGATTATTTTCATTTTTACTATTGATTTGGAATAATTGCTTTCAACGTTTTTTAATTTAAATGCATCAACAAGATATTGCAATTGGAATTTATTTATTGACGTCCCGTTCATTTTTAAGACGTATAAGCGCAAAGTTAGTCTTTCAATATTTCCGGAAGGGCCAATAAATTTCAAAAAAAAATTGAATTTCAAAACCTGAATATTTATCGTATTTACAACTACAAATAATGATGCAATGACGTTGCTCGTAACGTAGTCTCAAAAAAGACTTAAAACGCACAGGCGCACAGAAAATCATTCCGAATTACCAAAGCACTTCATGCGCATTGACAAAACGGAACGATTTTAAAGCGCTGCACAGAAGTAATGCATTCTACGCGTTTCATGCGTAACTTGGAACACAGCCAATATGTATAACTGGTGTATGAGCGCAGGCAGACTCAGCATTTTGCTCTTATGAAAATATATTGTCTTTCCATAAAAACAAAATGCTGATTGACTATCGCGTTGCACATAACGCGTTGCCGCGTTCTGTCTGTTTACGTTCTAAGGATTTTCCTTTCATGCCCACTAAGCCATTGATACTGAATTGAATTGAATTAAAATTTTAAATCAATTCTTTTTCAAAATCTTCTTTCTTTTTCTATAACTACTACTATCTAGAAAAAATACACGGATTCTTTTATACTTAAATATATTTATTATTTAGTTTTTTGCGAGAAGAAAATATATATATATATAATCATATGTATACCCCTCTACTTTGTGACCATTATTTAATGAGAGACTTCGAATAAATTATGTAGCATCTTCTCGCTTATGCAATATATCTGCGAACGTAAGTTTGAAGTTATGCAAAAATAAATTAATACAAATTATATTAATCATGTTTTAAATACGTACAACTTATGCTTTCGCATAAAACAAGAGATATCTCTTTAAAATAAAAACATCAAAGAAACATCTTTCAAAAAAACTATACTAGTACTAAGGCTTCGAGATCTCTCAGCATTTACAGTGAACGTCTAATTACTACAGTTGTAATTAATACATGTAATGCGCGTCTATTTGTCTAATATGTTACATTATTTTTCAGAGGAACATTTATACAACATATCTAATTGAAAAAATGCAATTTTTCAGTTAATTATTCTATATCGTTGAAGTTCGAAGAAACGTATCAAGTCTTACGTAATTACAATATTGTCTGTAAAAGATAAACGTAAAATTTATTGTTAACAAAATAATAATCTGCTAACGTTATTTTTTAATTTCAAATAAATTTATAAATTTACATCTTTTATATTTTACTTATTTATTTGTAAGGTATATAATTTTTTATTATACAAAATATGTATATTCTTCGTACTTAAGTGTTTTCATATATTAATAATAATAATTAGCCTTTGTAAGAAAACTTATTGCACTGCTTCACAATTTGTCTTATGGTCGCATGTTTACTTGATTTTTTACTGCAATTACTGATATACAAGTTTGATTCTCGATAATACGCTGCGATAAACATACAGTATGTTATATTTGAAACATTCGAAAGCAATACGTTCTATTTGAACAAAACGTTGAACATTTTCTAAGTCACTCTCATACAGAATATTTAATTTTCGTTATACTAGACAATACAACTTATATTATTTGTTAACACAAAACAAACTTAGAATATTTCTTCTCAAATTTATTTTTAAAATGCATTGGTAAAAAATAAAAGAATTAACTTTCTGGAGAAATATAAAATTTGCGTCTTTTATGTGTGTGTGTGTATATATATGTGTGTGTGTATGTATGTATATACATACTTACACACACACACACACACACACATATATATATACACACAGGGTGTCCGATAATTTCCATTTCTTATTCTATACTTGATTCTGCATCTTTCAAGTATCAGTACAAAATATAATTGCAGTAAAACACGATGAGAATCTTATCACTTCGTTTAGTTTTTTTATTTAGTTCTTTTATTTACACGCAGCTATTTTACTGCATCTCTCTTTCAATTAAGTTTCGAGAAGGATCAAAAGAACCAAACATGTGAGGAGATAATAGCGGAAGATGCAAGCCAGGTAGAATAGCGACACACAGCGTTATTTTCCAACTTAATTTATTACTATTTGTACGTCTGTGTGTACAAAGCTGCGTCGAGCTAAACTCTCTTCCCTTTCCTATATAATACAGTTGTTTTACAGTTTAAAGGAACTCGCCTTGTTTTTTCGTTTGCGGGAAATAAAATATAAATAAATTATCAAGATATGAAAAGAAATCAGGAAAAAAATCACTAAAAAATATTTTAAGACATTTTCATCGCTTTGCCGCACTTTATTACAACTATATACAGTATTCCTACTAAATCAACACTAAATGCACAATCTTCTGTGCGCAAAGACTGACAATAGCATCGACAGTGCCGCTACACGTACTGTTTCAACAAGCGTTTGCCGAAGAAAAGTAAATTAGCACCGAACAGACTGACTTTGTGCAAAAAATTATAGACTTGAACCAAAACAGCAGATTTCCTAATTTCTTTCTTCCAGTAGCTTTTTTGTACACTACTGATTTATATTGTGTGTATGTGTAAGTGATATATATATATACTAGAGCTCACTTTCAAATCATTAGAGCTGTGAATTTTGAATACATAATATTAATTAACCCTGCGAGTATTATTTTTAAAAACTGTTTTCGTGTATCTTGTTTTCTGTGTTATTCAATTAAATTATTACTATCAAATAGATCTCTTTTGACTAGATAAGTATGGACTGTGTGTGTGTATGTGGTCAGAAGAATTGCAATACAATAATTGTAACCCGTGTGTTTTCATACAAACATTTAACAAAAATAAAAATTATAAGTTTAAAGCTTTAACAATAAAAAAAATATATATATATATATTCAACAGCAAAATAATATGGCAATTTGCCATTTTAACCAAAGTCTTTTGAGTTTTTAAGTAATAAAGTGTACTAGTAGTTTAATGATATTTATAGCTGCTCTCCTGCAGTTTTTTCTCTTTGAAAATAGTGATAATGTAATGAGACATTTGGCACAGTCCATAGATATATAGTCAATTGTAAACGAATTACTCCGTTTGTAACCCACGTCGAATAGTTACAGTCGATCGAGTCGATCACGAAGTTGAAGTTGACGAGATTGAGCCTTTGTAAACTTTAACGTAATCATAAATTAATCAATCTTTAAAATATTTATTTTCAGTTATTTATCAATCTTCTCTCTTTCATTTACCACAAACTACCAAATAGGTCTACCTCTTCGTATATCCCGATTTCAGTTCTTTAGACTTTTTTTTTAAATAAAAGTTATTTTGTGCTTACTAGATTGTGTTCAGAAGACTCGTGTTTTTTGTCTCACTTTTTAATGACCACGATTTTCTAAATAAAAGTTTAAAATATAATAAATAATATAATATAATATATAATAATTTGTATTATACAAAGATACTTAACAAACTGATTCGTATAGGATCATTAGACTTATTAGATTTGAGTCATCGAAATTCGTATGTGAAAAAGATTTGTGTATTTTATAAAATTGATCATTGGATTAAAAGCCGCTGTATACAAATCAAAATGCCGACAATAAACAGTACGCCCATCATTACAACACATTGACAGGCGCGTATCATGCACTCAAACGATAAACGCACGAACCGAAAATCCTGCAAGGATTACCTTGAACGTCGAAAACATTTTTTCGCTAATGCATTAAAAATTGATTTGCTGAAATCAATCGATTCGTTTCCCTACATCGCACTACAAATCCTACGAAATATTCACAATAAGCCGCCTTTGCGGCCGAACAGAAGCGAACTAATCGCTCCCAGCGCCGACTGCGTAGCGGACTCTTTAGTGACTGGCGGCGAAACCGGCGGCTTAACTCGTCCCAAATCGGGTCTCGTCGCTTTAGCACCTGATCGCCGCTGTCGATCCGGCGACTGACCCGCGGCTCTCAAATTAAATGCACTGGAACCGGTCACAGTGGACTGCTCCTTGTCGTTCTGTTTGCTCGATAACGGCGGTTTGCCCGACACGACTTGATCGCTAATAGAGGATGTTGAAGACGAGGGAGATATCAATTTCTCTTGGCTGCTACTGGAGGACATCGAAGTTTTGAGAAAAGTCAGTTGCGCCATCGGGCTGCCGGTCGAGCGACGCGTGTACAGAGCGCCCTGCAATGCCAACGGCGAGATCGACGAGTTAACAGTGGTGGCCATTATCGTGTCAATTCCGATCCTCTCCAACTTCTCAACCAGGCGTATTCCGGTGAGAGCTTTTTTATCAGAACGCGATATGTTCGATTTTGATCTCTTCTTCTTGGATGGTGCCGGCGGCTCGTAATTAAAGGTGCGCCTTAGCAGTTCAGCGCCGGTACTGAGCAGTCCAAACGTTAGAGACGCGCCGCTCTCCAGCAGCGGCGGCGACGATGACCTCGTGGGCGACAGACTCGCATCCGGACTGTTACACGGCGTGGCGGTCGGCGAAAAGTTCCTCTCGTCCATAGGCGTGCCTACACACGAGGGTGTGACAGCTTTGATGCCTCTCTCGTTCAGCATCTTGGCTAATCCAAGCGTAGTGGAGAACGTGGACGTAGAGTTGCGACGACTGTGCGTACGAGGAGTACTCATGCCAGAATTCATGCCCGAATTCATGCCGCTGTTAGGCGCCGTGGCAACGCGACTGCCGACGATGCTCGGCGTCACGCTGCTGGTGGTGGTGTGATCGTCCGGATGCATTACGGTACTATTTGTAAAGGTGTAAACGGAACCGGTATCCTGGAATGGTTTTCCAGGATTGGTGTACTCCTCGTCTTCCTCCAGATCGCTGAGGGTGAACGTCAAGAGGCCGAGATCTTCAAGAGCACGGCCACCCCTCGTCTGTACTCCCGGCCTGTCCTCTAACAAACCACCCAGTGTCGGCGTCGCCAATCGCGACCAATGATGCAATGTCTGCGAACCTTCCAGCGGCTTAACAATCTGCAGCTTCTGCGGAATACGCCACGCGTTGGCACCGAAGCCGCTCAAATTGCCGCTACTACCGGTCGACATGATGCTGTCGGGAGTGCGACAATCGAACGGCGGAAAAGTTGAGGGGGAGTGTATCGCGCCGCCGTCGTAATCGTAATTGTAACCGGCACCTGTACTGAGACACGCACGTCTGGCTAACACCTCGGCCGGTGTTAGACGACGCAGAGCGGCTTCCAGATCAGCTGCACCGGGAGCACCAGGTATGCCCATTCCCTGCGGAGCTCTGAATACAAACAAGAGTTTTATTATTAGTTACAGAAGAACAATCTTGAGAAGAAAAGATAAGTACGTACGGGTAATCTTCTGCTTCGTGAACAGACCCTTCGCTCTCACTATGACCAGTAGAGTCCAAGCTAGGAAATGCGGACGCGTGCGGTCGTATTTGTCCACAACTCATGCGGGGACCAACCGAATTGGTAGATAACGTTGACGTTGTCATAAAACCCATCTTAGGGAATTGATTGGGATCCAAACCTGCATACGATGTTCGGGACGCGCTTCGAACGGTTTCGAATACTTTCTTGTAAGTTGATCTAGAGAAGAAGAAACAATAAAAATAGATTTATCACCTAATAAATATAAATAAAATGCAGTTTGTGAGATGATGTGCACAAAATTGTGCACGTACATTCGATCGCCTGTGCTGATCCCGGAATCAACACTCAACTCCGAGTAAAGAGACGATTCCAATTCAGAAGCTATGGAATCCGGTTGGGGCGCCGCACCCATCGATGGAAACAGCGATCCGCCGCGTACAGTTGGCATTCCGCGTTTCCTTTGTTTCCGCAACTGCTCTTGTGTTTCAGCTAGTAAATTCACCACCTGATACACACAAACAAATATACAACATGTACAGCATATTTTTAATAAGCTCAGATCTCGATTTGTTATATATTTATCAAGTTTTTAACTACATAATATAATACGGACAGTTAACAACGATTATTGTATTTTCCTATCATTTCATTCTAATGCGTACGTACCTCTGCGTATCGCTCCTTGAATTCGGCCAGCTCGTTGGCAAGCGTATTTTGATTATCTCTAGTGATGACTAGCGTCGCTCCCACTTCGTCGTGCTCCGCCATGAGCTGAGCAAGCCTGAGCTCCGTCTCCTTTAACTTCGCAGTGAGATTGATTATCTGCTCGTGCTGCAGTCGATTCTCCTCTTTCTGGCGACCGAGTTCCTCCGCTATTCCGTCCACTTCCATGTTGGCAGTTGCTGTCAATCAATTTGTTTGCAAATTACACCATCTGTTTCGGAAATATTTGACGCAAAAATAAACGCGTGCAACAGATTACATTATACCTAATTGCGCTGCAATGTCCTTCACAAGATTTGTTTCGTGCTCTTCGGAATTGTCGGCGTCGTGCGACAACTTCGCAAACTCAGTGCGCAGCTGCTTGTTCTCGTCTTCCAAAATGTTGACTTTCCTCTGCAGCATCTCCAGATTGATTCCACGGAAGCCGGTCGGTGTCCCGGCCTCCGAGCTAGACTCATCCACATCGTTCGTCAATATCTGTATCAGCTCGGTTTTCTTCAACACCTCATGATTCAGCTGAGTGATCTTCTCGTTCGCTTCTTTGAGCTCGGCCTCCAACGAGTTTACCGTGGTCTCGAGTTTCTGATTGTGCGCCAGCAATTCTTTACCGATGCGCGCTGTCAGTTCCAAGTCTTTCTCTTTCTGAAAAAGAAAGATCCAGCTGTTTCTTTTTTTTTGTTGTTAATGTTTCAATAATTTTTAGATAGTATTATTGAAAATGGAAAATAACATAGAAAAAATCATAAGATCAATTTTTTATTCTAACTGTCGGTTGTTCGCACAGCTCTATCGATTCGTCACACAATATTATCATTAATCCCAGATAACCGGTGAAACTTGAACGACGCGATACGCGCAGCACTCGACTCTGTAACTTCCAGCTTTTCTACTCGAGCTTACCTCCTCCAGAAGCCTTGTAACTGCCTCTATGTCATTATAGGTCTTGGTCATTTGGCTCACCCGGTTGCTACATAAGACTGTAACAGAATAAATTTGTTGTTACATTGTTTGCCGAGAAAAAAACTACGAAGTTTTGTTTAAAAAATAATACAGCGAGAAATGCAGAGAGGCCGTCAGAGGACCATTGTCCGAATCTTAAATGCTACAAGCGAAGAAACATTTTGCCTTATTTGCATGGTGACAGAAATAAATCATTTTTGTAATACCATTTTCAATGTTGTGTTTGCACAAGTACACTAATTCTATGTGGTTAGTGATTGATATACTATAATGATTTAACATTCTATATTTTTTTTTTTTTGCGTAAATCACATATATTATCTATTTGCTTTATTAGAAATGATTACATTGCGTGCGATACACTTCTTTACAACTTGTAAAAGAAGAGCACACATAATCGATACACAGTACAGTCGATGTACAGTGTCATATTTTCCTTTTTATTGAACGGCGTTTTGCGCACGATCTATTTGCGTATCGGTGACACTCGTTGTCGATTTTGTGATGGAAACCGGTTCGATTTCAGTTCGAGTTTGAATCGCGTTGCTACATGCGAAAAATCTCTGCGTTTATTGACAACAAAATCTTTGTCTGCTCGCTTGTTTGCAGCATAAACAATGATTATATTCACCGAAATGAGTTTTAGTTCGAAATTCTAATATGCAATGAAAATATCGAAGAGTGAGTTACAATATCACGAACAAAGCTTTTCTCAGAAGCGAATCGAGTAAGTAATAACAGAATATAACACGTTCGATCTTTCCACATGTGTCTCGCTAATCGATTTCCCGCTACCTATTTATAATCTTCTGTGTTAGCAAGTAACTTCTAAAATGTGAGTTATGTACGTAATTATGTATGTAATTTTTTTCTTGCGCCGTATGTGATACTGTAATACGTAAATTACATTGAAAATATTACCTTCACGAAGTTTAATAAATTCTAATATGCTTCTCATGTTGGGAACAATCGCGATCTCGCAACGCGTGCGTGCCAAAAGTGCGCGTGAACATTGCTTGTAATATTATTTATATTTAATATTACTTATATTTAAAAATAATTTGTTTACTCTTTTTGTGCATTTCATATATTTATTAATAAATACATTTTTTTCTTCTTCGTTCACTTCATAAAATTTATTAATAAATTCAATTCAAAATATATTTGAAAAAGCATGTTCTTCGGCCAGCGAATTTATTCTTATTTTTATTTATATAATTTCTTTATATTTCTTTATTTTGTAACAGTGCTGAAGATGATCAACATTAAATAGATCGAAACGTCCACGTAATACACTGCATTTTATTTTGTATTTAACGTCCACCTTCATCCAAGACCGTAGGCTCTTTGGTTTTCGCGTTTGTTATAGTTTATTAATAAATAAGTTCGCTATATTCTCTTTTGTTCACTTTATAAAAATTTAGATCCGCCATATTTTTTACCCATTTTCAAAAGATTATTAATAAATCAGTTCACACTATTGTCGTCTCTCTTTTTATTTCACACACGTTTTTAAACGAAAGAAACAAAATAAAATAATACTGTTTTTCTACTCCAAGTTGTTTCAACTTTGTTGTTCTTTTAAGTGTTTGTTACTTCGAGTTTTGTAAAAACACAACAGATGCTCGCTCGTTTCGCGCGCGAGACAGACTGTGAGGAAAATCGCAGAGAGAAGAGACAAACGATCGCGTGTATGTCTTATATTGAGAGATGCGAGTCTATCTAATGAGAGCAATGAGAAAACGCGGCACGCGAAAACAGAAAGAAACAGGAAAGCGTGGAGATGACACTCGTCGTGCTGCGCGAGAGAGTTGTGGCATTGAATCTATCCCTTTACACTATCCCTTTTCATCGATCGACTTTCCACCCGGTTGTCCAAAAACGCAGACGCACCTCTTGCACGTGGCGCTGCATCCCTGAGCTCTTTCCAATGTCAATTCCCCGTGGTGTCCGAAATAAACAGTCAAGAAAAATTTCCGTGCGCGTTGCACGGAAATAAGAGTTGACAAAAACAAATTATCGTGAATTTATTTAGAATTCGCTAAACTTTGTTTGAATTTTGTTTTTATAAAGAAGCTAATTATTATCTCGCAAAATTGAGATAAATTATCATCGATTGACGAAGAAATTCGACTGGTATTTTTATTGCATAAGTAGATTTTTACAAGCGCTCTTCTTCTTCACTGAAGAGGACTGTAATAACGTTGAAGAAGCGAGACTAAACGAACGTAATAGGTCGCTTTCAATTCCAGTATGTAAGACGCACGCGCTTCGATGCCCACCGCTGCATTCCGAAGTGCTCTCTTCGTCGTCTTCGTAACGACGATGTCCTCCGCGTGAGTAAAGTATGTTAACAGACACCTTCACGGCCAATTGATCGCGATGATCGACGGGCGAATTTTCAGAGAGCGTCGCGGATTCCTCGACATGTAAAGCAAAGATTTCTCTTGTATAGTTTGAAGGATTAAAAATATATAACAATTCTAACAATAACTCGATATTCTGATAATATCAATTTTTTGAATACTGTGTGAAATTCATTTCACACGTTAAAACTCATTTATTTCAAGAGTGCGCTAGATAAATATTTCATATCTGCATCAGGAATATGGAATGTCGGACTAGACATAATACAGCTTGGGAATTTGCATCGATGATGCGAGAGTTAAGTATGGGACTTCTTTAAAACCGGTCCCTGTCTCCTTTTCCCTGTCTCCGTTTACCGAGACAACGCACAAACTCGTCGATCTGGTATGATGGGAATGCAGATACGGCCATCTCGTGTCGTATGAACTCACGAGGATGCATGTAAATGCACATCCTGCGTACGTTAACCCGACATCACGTGAAATTACCTATTTCCGGAGATTGTTTCATTCTGCAACTGTGAAGCGAAACTTCGCAAAAGCGTGTCCCGAAGCAAAATCGATGACGCATGGTGTGACAACAGCAAGAGTGAATAAGACAATAAAATATATTTCTACGTGGAGAGAAAAACGTAAACACAAACTGCGCAACAACATTAACAAGAAGAAATTTTATATAAGCGTATTTTGCAAATTGATTGTATCTTATCGAATTTTATCGCGCGAAATCACTTGTTATCGCGATGTGTACAGCTTATCTAACGCACATGCAATCGTACAATCTACGCTGGTATTTTAAGTCGTATTAATAAAATCGACGTTTTTGAACGATATTTTCAAAGGTGACAGATAAAAAAAACGATAAACGATAAATAACAAAACTTTGAAGCAGCACGAAAAAGAAATAACAACGAGTGTAAAAGAAGTCGAGTGCATGATTTAAGCCACCAAGATGATGACGAGAGTGATACTTAGAAGTGTCCACACTGCGCCAGATAAACATCGCTTGGTCAAATATTTTGTCTGCACCGAGTAAATTTACATTTGCAGCTTCTTGAAATATAAGGAATATTACAAAAACACATTTCAGGAATATTATAAAAATACATTTCAGATATTGCGCTGACTAGAACGCGAAATAGCGGGAAACAAAATGTCGAGAGAAAGCGAGTTACATAATTCGTCATGTGTCTGTGTAATCAGTTAATAAACGTGATCGATCGATCGATCGATCGGAGTGATTAAGCCTTCTCTCTTGCAGATTATCTTCTCGCAATTAACGTAGAACTAATCGTGTCTCCAAAAATTCTGACGCAGTGCGAATGCGAGAGAGACAACGACGTGTAGATGATCACAGGCGGACAAACAGCAAAATCATGGATTACTGACAGGAGGCGCACGTGCGGGATGCCTCCGTCGGCGAGCCAAGAAGAAACAACGGCAGGCCCTCGACGGCGCAGCTCTTGCATCCCCAGCAGGGCGCGCCGACTTTTGTAGTCGGTATCGTGGACGCGGTACCGGAGACGAGGTAGTTGGCCGCCTCGAACAGGGACAGGCACTCCTCGTCGTCCTCGACGTCGGAGTCGACGTCACAGCGCCCCATGCCGGACGTTGTCGGTCTGATGTCGTCGTCGTACTCGTACGGATCATCCTCCTGCGGATCGTCGCGGCCGTGCTCCTCCGGCTCCACGACGTCCGGCGTCGACGTCCTCCTCTCGCGAGCAGCCGCGTTGTCCTCCTCCAGGATATACGCGTGGTCCGTGGACCGGTTCCGGGATCAAGAGCTGTCATATAATAGTTGTTCACGACGCGCTTCAACTGGTGCGCGGATTCGCTGCGAGTGAAATGAAGAACAACGAACGGGTGTGCACAGCAAGCGGAGAAACATAATTCATCTATCATGCGACTGCATTCAAATGATGACCAATACTGATGTTTTTATATTATCTTTATATTATGAATTATAAAATAAATAACATTGTATTAAAAACAAAACAAAACAAAACAAAAAAAAAGGAACGCAACAATTCCCAGCGATCAGCCTATTTTCTGTTTTAAATATTTCCTAAACATTGAGGGCCGGTTGTTCCACCTTCAGATAAAATATCGGGCAATTTTCCAATGGTTAAAACTCTTGTTCTACGTGTTGTCAAGCCTTGCAGTTGAGTTTTAACCATTAGAAAATTGCCCGATATTTTATCTGAAAGTGAAACAACACCGGCCTTGAGTCTTTTATTCTACTATTTGTTTGAAAATAACAAAACGGAATCGAGTTAAAACCTGCTGACACATGTAACGGAATTTCGAATTAACGTCTCTGTTAACTGTGACTTCTGTCCTATCTAACGACTGATCGATCTAACTACAATAAGCGTCTTTTATTATAACTTCCCGTATGCATTTTCCCTTTCGCATTATACCGGATTCGTGATTATCAATCTCCGTTGACTCGACCTGAAATATTCCAAACGACGACGCTAATAGGAAGAAGATACACGGGCAGAGACTGCAAAAACAAGTCGCGACCGCATCGCACTTCGTATATACATCGCACCTTGAGGTAAAGACGTGCAGGTAATTATTGATTTTCTTCGTGTGCCACGCTTGCATAAGAATCTGCAGCAAGCAAGTATAAAAATCTTGATTAAACAATTAAATCATGATTTAACGATTAAACAAGTTTGTAACGCAAGCACGTGTAGCATGTTATGTCATTCGGTTAAAAAAGATGACTTTACGCGATATTTCGAATATTTTACGTAATCAAAGACACAGAAACAAAAAATTTAATTTATGAACAGAAACAAAAAATTTTGATTTATGCAATACAATAATTCTTTCTTGTATACACGTATATTATTTTTTTCTTGCGTATCGTCATTTTTAAATTGTGTAATTTTTCTAGACAGGTTCTTCGTGTATTTAAACGATTGAAAAGAATAAAGAAAAAATCCAGTACCGCGGAGTTCTCTTGACGATTACTGTGTAACCAGTATTATTTTATATTTCCTGCTTTCTGCAATGTGAATGCAAATTAGCGATTGCAAAATAATCGGATTATGAAATCCGCGCTTTTGTTATCCATGCCGTTTCTTGTTTTTTATGTCCTATTTCGCGTGACAATTAATAGTATGCAATTTTCTCGTACGTTTAATAATATATTTTTATTATCTGTTTTTCAAGTCTACAGCAACTGAAGCTAAGCGAACAAAGAACTTATTGCATAATTACTAGACGCTAATTCGAGGACGTTATCGGCACTATGCAAATCCATGACGAGTTAGTTATATTATTGGATTCATGAGAATCGTTGGACATCAGTCGGGTACACATGTAATTTTTAAAGCAACCAACTAACTGACAGTTACATAAAATTTTACCGCAGATCATATACAAAAACTTACAAATTTAAAATCGAACTTGGAAAAAACTTATCTTGTGAGTTTTACTTCGGAAAAATAAAAAAATTATATAACAAAATAAATAAAAACTATTTTACGAACATTTATAAATTATCAAATAAATATAAAAAATAATGCGAATATGTGTGAAAAAAGCGATATCAATTTATTGCGCAGACAAGTACAGTTTTAAATTAAAACTGTTTTTTCGAATGATAATATTCTCAACACAAAAAGAAAAATAAATTTTGAAGAATGAATGATAAAGCATTGTGCATTCACGCGACGCGTCATAGTAAGGGCCTGAGCACAATAGAGGAAATATTAAGAATAAGAATTAGAAATAGAAGTTAAATGTAATATATCAATGAAAAAAATAAAATTAAGATATAAATATAGGAAATATGTCATGGCTTTATGATATACAGCCTATATTTATATACATTCATATGATATATTTTATTTTTTCGCATTGTGCATTACATCTAACCTCTGTTTTTAATTCCTATTCCTTATATTTTCTCTATTGTGCTCAGGCCCTAAAGCACGGGATAGTGATACCAGCTGTTAGAGAGAGACAGAACAATAAATTAGAAAGAGATGAAGAAAGACACGATCAAACTTTAAGTCTGGTCGACAAAGTTTTTCGACGCAACCAAAACAGCGTTCGAGATTCACCATCCTGTAAGCAATTACTCGGGACTCAATTGGCTACATACACGTGCACAAATTGTCGCAGGTAATGAGATTATTTACCATCCAACGGATTATTTCACCGCACAAGCGAGTTGACAGCGGGGCGAAACCGGCAGAGCGTCTGACGTCACCGACGACGACTCACAGGAATTCACCTCGGCATTGCCAACGCGCGCGTACCAACTTTTCGGAAACGGGACGGACGTCGCGTACTCACGCGTTGTCACATCCCGCGTTTTCGTTTCGCGCAATGCGCGGCTTTCCAATGCCGCGATTATGCCGTTAGGATTGTTAGGCGTGATCGTCGTTGTGATCGAAACGTAGCAGCGTGCACGAGATTGCAACGAGACGTCACGCGACAGCGACCAAGATCAATGCGCCATCTTAAATCGCCCGTGCCGCACGACTGGAACGCCGTGGAACGGGAACGCGCGAGGAACAAGAACCACCCGTTCAGCGCGCGCACAACCCCGCCAATTTATAAAAAGAAAAGGTGGTCAACTCTAACCCCAATGCGCCGCAACCCCTCGACCTTGACGCGTCGCGCTTCGAGCTCAATTAACGGTAACTCTCGAGCCGACCTTATTTATCCGTTGCTTTGCCGTCGGTTTTGTATAAACTTTATCAAGAAAATTGAAAACAGCATGTATATTTAGACTCCCGGCAGTCACAAATTGAATTCTAACATCAATTTATAGAGTAATTTTATTGTTTTTAATTTTATTTTTATTTTTATTTGTATTTTTTTGTTTTTAATTTTTATTCTTGCAATGTATTTTTTTCTCTTTTAAAAATTTTATTTTGTTATTCCTGCATCTATTTCTTATTAAATTTAGTTTTTTTATGTTTTTACATTCATATTTCATCAAATTTATTTTTCTAAATTTATTGAATAAAGAAATAAACAGATAATATGAATTTTGTCTATGGAAATAAATTAGTTTTTGTATCTGTGGAAATAAATTAGTTTTTGTATCTATGGAAATAAATTGGTTTTGTTGTTATAAGTCATACGATTTCTCTTGGCGTCATGAGTCAACATAACCGCAACGAGTATTCAAAAATATTTCTTTCATAATTTATCGATGCGATGCATCTGATCGGTAAGGTACAACTACTCTGCACGAAGAAGATGCGCAATTTCTGCGGAGTTAATAAAAATAATACCGGTCTTTATTTTTTACGACAATCTTAATGATAAATAAGTGAAAGGTAATTAATCGAGAATCGTTGAGATTAAATTTCCGCAAATATCCAAGTTGGAAATTAAGTAAACGTCATCTATTGGTGTCATTTGTTTTGATGTTGCGCCGCAACTTAAGAAAAACCGAGTTGAACGGCGCGCTACGAAAAGGAAAACTGGTGACATTAAAGGGAAGCTGCGTTTAGAAAGTAACGCGACGCGCGTTCTGACCTTTCTGCGAATAAGCGGAATTTAATCGTCTTAGGCAAAACGCATACAGAAACGAAAACAGAATTAGACGTTGCCTTGCGGCATTTTCTTTCGCAGTTCTCGCGAACGATCGCGATTGAACCAAGTTTCGAAAAACGAGAGCTTGCATCACATTGTAAACCGCAATTTCAAAGAAACGAGGACGACGTATAACGTGACGCACCGCACGCTATTACAACGTCGATCAAAATTCGCTGCTCTGTTACGTGCGCCGCGCGCGCGCGCGGTAGCGAATTTCGCGAGATTGCATCCTGTTTCGTAGGTAAACATGAATGGAAGTAGCGCGCGGAAGCGCTTCTTCTCTCGCATCGTCGGGATAACACACCATGAAAATCATGTTTTCACGGTCGACGCCGCTTTCCTTGGAAGTTGCGCGTATCCGAACCGATCTCTCCCAAGCGTGTCGAATTATCTCGGCGCGCTCGAAAGCACGATATCGATCGATTTGAGGTCGATCGGCGAGGTCGCGTTTCGGCCTGACCTCTCATTTGACGAACGAACATAAACGCGCCGAGTCAAAACGTGTTTCCTTGCACTGGGTAAGAGAGAAAGATACACGCAAAAACACGATGCTTATCAGCATTAATCGTCAAACAAGTTTCTAAACGAGATTCTTGACCGGAAGGAGGATTAAAACTGCACGACGCGACGGTTGAATTCGTCTATTTTTTATATGACTTGCTCCTTTTGAGATGGCGCAAATGAGAAAATAATTGATTATTTGATATTAATAAATATGATTAGCTGATGGAAATTATGTTGCGTTAATCTAACAATTCTACGTTATTAGCTAAAAAATCACAGTGGGAGATAAATCGACTTTTTCCGCCATGCATGAATTACACACCGTGATTAAGCCACCGAGCGCGATAGACGTCAAGGACCTCGCGCTACATGATTCGCGTGCAAAATGCCATGTATAGAGAGTGTAATTGTGAGAACAGATAAAAAGATAGACGCGCGCGTGAATAATACGGGAGGAGAGTTCACGGATTTCCCATGACCGGCGGGGAAAGGGAACCGGAAGGGTGCAGCATGAAGATGTTAATGTTTTGTTAACTGTAAACTTGTTAGCCACGTCTCTCTATTAGACGTGGGATGCGAGCGTTTTCTCGTGTCTGCATTCGGGTTTAATTTCTATTAAAGAAATAAAATTATATTTTAAAACAACGCAATTATTATTAGTTATCAATTCGTCATCTTACAAAATACATTTTAGAGTTACGTTGTTACTGAACTTTTTAATCGTTATACTTTAATTATATTCCAAATTATGAATTTTTCATTGGGTTATTGGAACCAATAAGTGGGGTGTTTTGCCGTAAAAAAAATATACTTCGATCTTTCCAAACGTTTCGGTTTTTATTCTAAACCATCCAGTGGAACTATTATCAAATACACAGAGATTAGTAGTGGATAGATAGAGACATTGTTTGCAGATATATAGAGAACTTGTATTTGTCTATGTATTTGATAATAGTTCCACTGAAGATAGTTTAGAATAAAAACCGAAATGTTTGGAAAGATCAAAGTATTTTTTACGGCAAAACACCTCGCTCATTGGTTTCAACAGCCCAATAAAAAATTCATAATTTGGAATTACCAGTAGGAACCCGAGAGGAAACGCCTCGCTATCAATTTTAATTTTTATTTTAATATTGTTATTTGTAAATACATGTTGAAGAACGTTAAAGTTGTTTAATTGCAACAGTATGGCGGGATAGTTACCATTATCTTTAGGAAACACTTCGATAACTCGCGATTATGCGCGCCGTGCGATTGCCGCTCTCAACGATTTCGACAATTTACGCCTGCCTGCGTTCGATCTTTTCTAAAGCTTTGCAATATGCGCTCGCCTGTTCCTGCGGCGGCACCGCCACCAGCAGTCCGCTCGACACCTCGAGCACTTTACTTTGCAGCAGTGGCAACGCGTTTGACGCCCGTCATCTTCGAATGCATCTTGCGATCATTTTCGCAATTGGCATGTTGTGGATTATGAATCTGACTTCGTTCGCGCCAGAAGATCGAAAGCATGTCTCAGAATATCATAAGATCCAATCTCGCGCGCGGCGATTTAAGAATTGATTGACAATTATATTTTTTTCCACCGTTAATGAGATCGAAGATAGATAGATAGATAGTTACTGAATAAACAAATCCAGTATTTGTGCGTCTACATGAATCTTCATTGGTATGTTGATTAGAGTTTTAAGAAAGCAAAACCTTTCGCATTGCGGCAACTCGATTGTTCCCAATCATGCAATCAATGACTCGGCAGCGGGCTTTCACGGCGCTTTTCTTCAGTGATGGTCAGTATCAGTTTGCTCTTCTTCACAGACTGCTTCATCCATTCCGATATCGTGAGTGCCACTGTTGTACCGAGTGATTTTTTTCAGAACTATAACGTCACCGGCAATCGCATCTATGTGTTGGACTATCTCGTAAGGATAGCACACTATTGTGGAAGTTCCACCAAACAGCCAGCAAGAATTCTGAGAGACTTGACAGTTTTGACAGAAATACCGGCTGCTTTGGCTACGTCTACGTAAATGCGTATCATCATAGGCACTGCTATTTTTCTCTCCTCTTCCTTCAAGCTTTCGGGAAATATCGAGAATCATTCTGGTGCTGGTGCACGTGGCGAAGCCCAAAGAATAGATGTCTCCAAGAGTCAATCTTGCCCGTCACATAAGAATTGTCATCGATAACAGGAACAACATGTTTCCACCATTATTATTCCTCCAAATTTTTTCAATTTTGTTACACGAGGATTTTCTCAAGTGTTTATCGAGACGCAATTATATTTCCTTTTTCATCCTGCACGTATTAATTGAAATATTTGCAGGAAATAAAAAACTAGCAACTAATTTCTTTTTAAAGCCGTTGTTTCTTGTGAGATTTTATTAAAAGTAATAATGCTAATTCTTTTTTATCAAAAGAACATCTTTTGCTTTGATGATTCACACGTGTTCTTATCAGAATTAAGAAATATGTAATACGGCGAATGTTATTACTTGTAAGAAAGATAAAAACTTTTCTAAGAATTACTTCGACAATAAAAATCCGATAATAATCTGTCTTAATTAATTCTCCTGCGAAAATATCTTTCGAAAGAGATCGAGCAACAACAGTTTCAACTGCGACTTCAACTGCAGACTTTTTTTTATGCGGATCATCGAATTTCGTTAATCGAAAGTCTTCAGAGAGTCCGTGGATCTTGGGATCAAAAGAGCTGCACGACGTCGTCGTGAAACTCGCCGGTGAGTTCCACGCTGACAGTTCAATCACTTTTGTCGCCGCTCTTTTTTTTTCTGCCACGATCCGTGTAATTATCTCCGACATACTGGGACTTTTGCGATTTTTGAACGCCAAATCACCGAGAGACCGTATGATACGTGTGTATCGTGACTATCATGCGAGAGCAGTCGTTTGTTGAAGGAAACGTGAGAAAACAACGAAAGCACAAGTTCGACAAACGATCGAGAGGAAAGTCGTCCTGTTTTGCAATAAACAGGGCGTTTCAAATACATTTTTGTACATGTTTTTTTTTACATAAATAATAATAGATTTTTATATAGAAAATTAATTAATATATTTATTAATTTGCGGGACACGTGGCATTAAAAGATGTTATATCATTTTTTGTTGGCGCGCCAACAATAACACAAATTACTTTCGACTTAATAAATATTTCGCCGTTCTGAACGCATCCCAATATGCATCTAGTTTTTAGCTTTATACACCTTCAGCAAAATAAACTTGCACGTTCAAGTGCAAATAATCTCCGATAAAAATGTCTTAACGACTAATATCGAATCGAAAAGTTGGCGCAGCTTAACAACTAATTTACCTCTGTTCAATAGCAGAGTTCGAATAACTCTGATGTAGATTTTGCCGTGCTTGGTTCGCGCGACGTGGAACAAAAAGTCCGAGAGACTGCCATCGCCCTCGTGTATTTCCGTCCTCTCGGCCAGGATCTCGCGGAGCGTTTCGACGCGTTCTTCCGGTGTGCTTTCGTCGGGCGGACCGAGCTTCTTCTCGAGATAATCGACGACCCCGATATCCTCCCAGAGCAATGGCGAATCAGACGCATCTTGTCGTGACAAAACGTTCTGCTTCGTTCGATTGACCGCAGAGTCGACGAGATCGGTCTCGGACATGAGACCGGCGTACGAAACGTCCAACGCGATGCTGTCAAAGATTGAGTCGCGGTGAGCGATGATGGAGCCGATGCTTCTCTCTTGTGAAGTCGACGGAGTAGTAAGTTCATCTTGACGAGAAAAAGGCGAAGGCAGAGGAAACGCATCGCTGCTCGTGCGAAAAGGAGTCGACCTCTTCATGACATTCACATGACCCTGTGCTCGCGGACGGATTGAGAATTCGGAAGCTGAAAGCTCCTTTATAGATCGAGCCGTTTTTTTTGTGTGTCTATATACTATATTTACTTTCTGTCTTCTTTCTGAATTTGTACTGTTTGGTTTCTTCAGACTTTTCTCTTCAATGTTGCATGCAGTGTCGTTAAAAATATTTACATTCAGAAATAAAAATAATAAATATTTAGAAAACAATCACTAACACACACACATACACATACACACACACTAGTTTTTTACACCTCGCTTTTTTTAGAAGTTCGTCATTTACAGGTTTTGTATTTTTACATTCACGCTAAACTATCGCTTCGGCAACTTGATCAGTAACTTGACACGTGAGTTTTCTTTCTCGACTTGATAACATAAATCATTCGTCCGAGTAAACGTTTATTGTTTCTCGATTGATGTCATCGGGTTTCGCAAACGTACGTATTATTTTTACCTCTTTTGAGGTAAAAATAAGGCGACACATGAGAAGCTCACTCCAGTCTCTGGAATCTACCTGCGCAAGATGGAAATCACACTTTCCTCATTAAATTGGTTCGTGCCAATGCATTTCTTGCGTTTTCATCGCCGACGAAAGTCGTTCAGCTCGATCGTGAATCAGGAAGTAACATACGATTTTATTGCGAGACTCTATCGATCGTTCCGGCGGAATATTAAAAGTAAACACATTATGTTCCTCGATAATGTACATCTAATTGTGAGTAAAAGAAACTTGTTTCTTGGGAGAAAGCGCGAAATAATAAAAACTTGTCTCTGTCAATGCACACATCGTATTTTTTTTTATCAAATTACATGTTTACAAAAAACTGCTGTTAAATTACGGAAATAACTGAACTTCGGAATAATTAAAGCAGAAAGTTTTTACTTGATAAGCAATTGCAAATATAATTAAAGCTTCGAAAAAATTGCAAATTCAACGTAACAAAAATATTAAAAGGAACAACTCGTTGATCATTGGTGTGTGAACAACGTTCCACAAAAACATTTGATAAAACAATAAATTGATAAACAATATCAAAACCTAATCGATAATAAAGGTCCGATATAATCACTCGGAAATTGGCCGAGAGGGAACAAACAACATCTCAGTCTCTGTGAACACACAGGAAAATTTTTCATGATCGTCTGTAATGCAATTTATATGGCGAAATCAAAATGTATTGAATAACATGCTGCGCGATTGTTATGATCGCTCAAGTGTTGTTACTGCAACGGTATCGAAGTGTAAGTAGGTGAAAAATGAAGGGTTTTTGTCGATGTTGCGCGGCGAACATATAGAAGAAAGCAGATTTCGAGTTTATCAAAACGGAACATTGTTTGCGGCTTAATCAGAGATATATATCGTCACTGACCAAGTAATAAACTAATCAACGCTCGCGTGAAATGCATCAAGATCCGGAACGATCGCCGGAAATGATCGGTCTTGAAACGAGCGGACGATTTTTTTTTTAAGGCCGATTTTCGGAATTTAAGAGAAATCTATCTTTAAAAAAAAAAAAAAAAAAGCTATACAGAACGAATCTTCGTGTTGTAATTAGTATCACACACACTCGGTCGTCGAAAGTATCGAATTGCGCAATACACAAGCCATAAAATGATCAAAGAGATCTCATTTGAGATTCGTGAAAGTAACAGAGTTCTGAGTGTTAGCGGTGAACGGATATGCTTAAAAACTACAATTTTGGAAGAAACATCCGCGCGCGCATATACGGTAATGAACCATGTATGTATATCGCGAGCAATTTTCTTTCGCGATAATTTCGATCCGTGAACGATCGATCGACGAAATCGTCGCCGAAGTTGACGCTTTCGCCGCGCGTATTTTCGGGTGGTGAATTTCGTTTCCCCGTGAAGTCGATTTCACTGTCGCCGCGCGCGAAATTCAGAACCAGTGAATACCGAAGAGAAAGCACGAAGGGAGAAAAGATGAACGAACCCGCTTTCGCGAAGGCAAACGCTTAAATTGAGCGATATGATGAAAACGATCGGTGAAAACGTAACGTTCATTGACGAAACAGTCATCCGGACTTTTGTTGAACATACGTTTTGTCGCGGTACTATACAGATCGAGTTGATTATCATAAACGATACGTTGTTAATTTGCTCTGATCGCTATCGTCGCACCTCATTATACGCAATAATTGTCCAAGCGACAATTTGAGCGAAAAAAAACTTGGTCAGTCACTAACGCGGCAAATGAAATCATCCTCTGTCTGCCAAGAACTCGCAAACGATGCGAATATATATATATGCGACGGAAAAAACTCATTCTCTGCGCAGTGAGGCGAACGATGCAATCCAACGGGCGTTTTATATAAAAATAGTTTCAAATGCTCAATATTTTCGGACTAACAACATACTGGAAATAGCATCAAATTGAATACGTTTCCAAGCGGAATTAAATTACTAAATTATTTTTGATTTTTTTATTTACGTACAGAATTAAATTATTAGATTATTAGCTGCAAGAATATTTATTTAAAAAAGTGCAAATGGAAACATCAACAAAGAACCTTGTGGCTGCCTTTTATCGCGACGCGCTTATCGAACGTGAAACTTTCGATTTCGATCGTGAGGAAAATCGAATTAGCCGATAACGATCTCGCATACTTTAAAAAAGTAATGCGAATAAACAACGATAAGAGCTGGAAAAAAATCTCGCACGACGAAAAAGTCTCGTCGTGACTAAACGCGTGTCGCAGCAAACGACATTAGCGAACAATAGAGGCTCTTGTGAATATAAAGTGCGATAAATGTGTAGCGTGAGTATTTTGATTGTTAATTGCTCTCAGTAGTTTAACCTTTAGAGGACGGGGGTGGTCGAAATATCGACCACCTACCAGGTTGGGAACTTGTACCGACTAATCCGATAAAATTATACCTTTAAAGGTTAAGAATATCATGTAAACAGATAAGATAATAGAAAGTGATCGAGCTCGTCGATAACTAGATGCAATTAAAGACGTTTTTCTTAATAAACGAGATGTTTCTTAAAAATAATTACGATACAAAACAAAGCGCGGAGAACAGACAAACTATAAATTATTAATTTAGAGATACACGAATATTCTTCTAATTGCAATTACGGAATGCGATGTAATAAAAGTCGCAATGGCGTTTGTTTCCAGTAACGCGTGCGTGATAACATAATAAGAATGTAAATATATACACAGTTTCTTCCTTCGGGCAAAGATAGCGCGAACTTATTTAACCAATATATCTGGAAAAAAACAATTCAACGCTTATCAAAACACGTATCGAGATAAAGTTCAATGAGTTTCAGTTTTCTGAATGAAGGTCAAAAGCTGAAAATGAATTAGACTGTTGAAGAAGACAAACAAAACTTCTCTCGATTCAAACACGACACGAATCCAATATCGACATGTGCAACGTTAATTGCGCGTATCATCGTCGGCAGGAGGCAGCGAACTCTTTGCGTAACGGTAATTAACTATTCGTCGTGATCGCTGACGCGAACGGAATTATTATTCGAGCGTCTAGCGACTGCTCTACGATGCGAGCGGATCAATCGCGCGGTTCTATTAATAACTGCTGTGCGAGAAATAAGGAAAAATCGAAAATCGCGAGTTGCCGCACGAAATGCGCCGTTTTATTTTTTTTCTCTTTTTCTCTCTCTCTCTCTTTCTCTCTAGAAAGAGCGGGGAGTCTACTTGCGGGGTACGGTTAGGTGTGTCACCCTCTTCGAGATATTCAAGGCCACCCTTTCGGGGCTGCGAGAAAGACGGAACGGAAATAGAGTCGTAGACTTTACGCCCGAAGAACTGTATCGCGCTCCGCGAAAAAGAAAAATGCGCTCGTCGCGCTCTTCTCTTCCTTTTGCATATATTTTCAGAGCCAAAACATCACAAAGGTTATTATCCTGTAATCAGTAACTCAATCTCCAAAATTCTTAATCGAGTAAATCTATGCCTAATTTTTCATTATATAAAGAATTTATTTTTGTTAATGACGATAATTATTAATATTATAGTAATTTTTTAGTATTAAAAATGTAAAAAGTATATCTTCTTTGCCTCTTTAACAACAATGCCCAAAAATTAAAAATGAATGAAAACATGCAGCCATTTTTTTATAATCAAAAAAAATGTTTTAAATACCATGATATAATTAATAAGAATATTAGGGACATACTATGTTCAATAGTATAGTAATTTTAGTACAAGAATATTTTAAATTTTTTTTCATATAAATTACTTTTTCTGAGATAGATTCTCATGATAAGAATTTTATACAGAGACTGTGATTTAAAAAATGGTGTCATTACTTTGTAATTTATATACAATTTTTCGATAAACTGGATGGCGATATTAGTGTATGTGTGTGTGTATATATATATATATATATACACATATATAATAAATAAAATTGTACAGAGTAGATAAAACTGTCAATATCGAGTTTCTCTTCATCAAAACACGAGGTTTCGAACGTCTTTTCCGTCTCTACACAATTATCACGTCGATCGTAAATGGACTATGTCAACACACCTTGTGACATTCTTTTACATTCCGTTCCCGATATCGCGCGAATGCATAACGAGCATGCGCCATGATTTCTTAGCGTGACAATTCATTTTTGTACAAAGATAGCATACACATATACAGAGTTATATGTACAACGCACATAGAAGATTAGATTCGATCTGTAAGCGGCTAACTTTCTGCTGCTCCGGAAACGACCTAACCTAGGAGGACCGGGCAAAGTTCGTGGATTCACACGATCGAGATGAACGATTTCGATTTGTGCGCGTTGATATCGCCGCTAGAAGAAATCGCGATGTCAACGTTGTTGTCGAGTCGCGTCGACGTATTGCGCGCACCCAAAAGAAGATCCTCGGAGAGATCCTTCCGAATCTTGCAGAATCCGGGCGGCAACTGCTTCACGCTGCGGCTTAGGTCGCGCATGCTCAACGTACTAGCACAGTGGTGTGAAACCGAACAATCGTTGCGACGAAAACGTCTTGATCGAGTTAGACGACGAATCGCGGTTCATGACGACCGCCGCGCGCTTAACTTCGCGAAACGGGCGCGTGACGCGTGTAACTGACGAAACGAGCGCGCGGCGGATAGACGCGCACAATATCATCAACAACGAAATGAACTACGCGGCTGCACGAACGTGACTGAACGGAACGAAGTTTCCGCCGGCGTGGCGCGGAACGAAGTGAAGTGCGCGCGCGTTTCAAGCGCCGCGCCACGTGATTGGCTGAACGCGACTGGAGTCGCTCCTGTCCGGTCCGGGTGCGATGAACGCGCGCCGTAGGGATAAGCGCGAAAGCTCGATAACGAGGAAGCTCGTTGATCATGTTCGATGTGAGTCCCCGTAAGCTCTGATAAAAGATTGACGTGGTACAAACACGTACACTGCGCGCGCTCGATTGTTGAGTGAGTAAATAATAACAGTTTTTTAGGTGAGAAAATACATGTGACTATATATATATATGTATACATATATATGTGTGTGTAATAATAATCTGCAATTCAGATACGAAAAATGGAGACGCATAAATTATGTCCGCGCGATTAATTAGATTAGATAATATTTACTAAAAATTATTAATTTTATACTCTATTTTTTTAACTTAAAGTGGTTATGCCAGAGTTCGCTCTGGCACTTCTTGTCATTTCTATTTACTTTTCTATTTACTTTTTCAATAAGCTTCAAATCTTTGTCTAAAGCTTTCATTATATTCTCCTGTAGCATTTTTCTATGTGGCACAAATAGTTCACAGATAGCTTTCATTTCATATTTTTAAAATATGTTCACTTTATGATCACTTTATTTATATCAGACATTCCAAGCGACATTTAACGTTCCAGTCTTTCAAATAATACCCACACATTACGTTATCTTTAATTTTAACGCTCGAGGTAAGTTTATTATATAAAATGTCGCGGTCGAAGTGGATTTGCACGATAAGGTAATTCTTTGATATTTCGCGCATGATAAATCGTGACTGGCGAAAGGAATGCGAATCAGCGTTGTCGAATTGTCTGTGATTGTTGATTATCGGGTGAATGCGCGAGGTGGGGCGTCCGACATTTCCAGAATAAGCGACGAGAAAGATATTTCTTTGAGAAAGCGATGCTCTTTGTTATGTGCGCAACGCTTTTCATTCATAAAATTCATAGTAAAAATGCACAATATATTCTCATTGTTAAACTAGGTACTTGAGAAAGAGATTAGTTTTGTTTTATTAATATCAAAACATTCGATAAAAGAAGCTATAATCGATCTGTATGAATTTCAATGATGCAAATAACAAATTAAACAACATCAATGACTGTAACTATAGATAAACAAGAGTTTTCTAATTTCGCCAGCGCGCAACATCGGCGAAATGTGCTTTGTTTTCTTTGACCGATGAGAAAAGCAGCGTCTCTAATCGCTCGCTGGGACGCACGACGCGAGTTGACAAATGATTGGATAGCGCGCAATTAAACGACAAACCTGCAAACACTTTCTACCATGTCGGATGCGACCGTGGGTTGAATGGAGAACGCGCGACGCCGCAAGAACAAGGGGAATTGTCGTGGGAACCACAAAAAAAAAAAAAAAAAAAAAAAAAAACCGTTTTACACACGCGGTTGGAAAAAGGTGAAAAGGTAAGCTCGGCGCGCATGCGTATGCAAAATAAAATTGGAGAGAAGTGGAACGGTTCGCCGGAAGATGCGTCGCGGCTTCAACAATGCGATCTCCTCCCCGTTCGCCTCGTGAGAGAATTTTTATTATTACTTTGAACGTGCAATAAGACGGAAAACAGTGATTAGTTGTGTAAACCGGACAAATTGGACGGTCTTCCGACAGTAAAACAACTAAATCCGATGTAGGGAGCGCCGAGACGTTTTAATCGTTCAACGGAAGCGTGCGAACTGACTCGCATATAAAACGCGGATATTATACGCAAATAAAATTAATATTTCTCCGCAGGTAAACTTTAGAAAGAAAACTTAGAGAGAATAAACATTTATATATGTCTAAGTATATAAAAATGTTATATAAAATGTTCTTTTTTGTTTTCATTGTATCCTGTGATCAAAACATCCCTTGTACAATTTTTTGCTGTAAAATATCACGTAGTTTGGAATAACAATAGATAATTAAGTAATAATTAATAAATGGAAAGGGATATTAGGTGCTTGTAAATATGCTGAGCGTCTTCTTGCCTGTATCTAATCAGTTTCGGACTCTTGTCTTCCCTGCAGAGTCTCCGGTAATTACTTAACTATACCTGCTGCTTCCTAGATATCTGACTTATCTCAAAGTAGGACGTTATTCATTAAACGTACATTTACTGCAAATCAATACGCATTATATGCGATGTGCAATTACACTCGTCGAACAATGTGTGGAGTCTTAGTAATTGCACGAGAAAAAGAATATAATTGACACAAAATCTATAACACAAATCCAGACCTTCTTTCATATACTCTTCTGTTACTACAACATTATTTATCACTACAACATTAGTTACCACTAGCAAACCAAAACACAAGATGTATATATTTGCTTTTTATTGTAGAATGTAAAAATCAATATAAACATTTCCCTTTTTTAGATTTTCTTCAGTTAAGCAGTACTTACGTATTGAACTTGTTGTGATATGAAGTGGATTCGGTTGTTCTCTGATGTTTTGGACAAAGTTATGCTTTGGATAATGAGTGGTCAACCTATTAATTATTATTTCAATTATTATTGTCTGTATACACTGAAGAAAATCAAAATAAAGGGATCGAAACGTCTATATTTGGTTTTTACATTCAATAAAAATCACACACACGTACATCTTGTGTTTTGGTCCGCATCTGCTCTAATACTCTGTTATTTAATGTGGTAATAACAAATGCGCTTTGGTTAAATCTTGATAGGAAATGGACGTGCGAGATAAGACGGAAAAAGAGCGATTCAATGAATATAGAGAAGAAGAAAGAAGACGAGGTGGTTTCGCGTACCAATTACTAAATAGACTGGTACATCTTGGATATACCGTTCTCTACCGTATTCGTCGATAGTCGCAAGAAACGATCCAGTGTGTAAATATACAGGCGTCTTTTTCTTTTCGCAAATCAAGATGTTCCACAAAGGAACTGAAAATATGTCGCCGATATTAGTAGCCGAATTATTATCGCTCGTGGACGGATTTAATAGTTAAAAAAAATATCATGAGAAATGTAAAATAAACTGAATGCTAAAATTTCCCAATGATTATTCGCACGATTCAAATCTCGAAGAAAGCAAGCGCGCCCGAGCAACAAGACATGTCAAATTTTTGCCATTAAATGTTATTTTCAGCGTACAATGCGATCGTCCGGTTGTTTCTTACGCGGTATCTAGAGCACATAATGAAAATAAAACGGGCAATGCCACATACGCGACTCGGAAATATATAGAAATCGCTAATCAGTAACACGCGAGACGCGCTGTCGCGCGACAAAACGCGAGCGCGTCATTTTCCGCTCGTATGAGAAAATTGTCTCCCAAATTGTGATTCTTCTTCATCTCGTCGTGAAATTCCTCGGTTTGCAGCGAGTCGTATAATAAATCGGCGGTATTTCAACACCTTGACGGACGCGATAATTCGCCGCTTTTCCATCTCGTTTAACAAGGATAGATTTCTACGCAATACGCGCAATTTCTGCTCGCCACGCATCGCGGAATCGCGCTCGAGCAAAAGGCAATACAATTGCCACTCTACCGTTGGCGCACAGCATCGACGGGTTTTTCTATTGTAAGCGGCTTAGAGATCATATTAGAGCGCGCTTGCTGCATTAATATTGCGACGTGAACGACCGAATCTCACTTCCACACTTCCGGACTTTGCGGTATTTTTTCATTCTCTGTGCTATTACGTTTGTAATTGCAAGTGATAAGACGTAGCAATTAGACGTAGTAATTTCACGTTTCAAATTGTGAATAGAACGCAGTCGAATCGAAGAGTCTTGCACACTTTTTTTTTCTTCAAAACATTGGAATTTTTTCTGACATGAGCGCGGACTCTTTATCTCTCTTCTTTATCGCGAGAAAAACTGCGCGTACTCAAAGAAACACGATGTGCCATAGAAATTATTTTCACCGAGTTCCGTTGAAAGGATTAATTTTGTTTTCGCGCGATAAAAATGTTTGTCAACTTTTTCCGGCCTCTCTGCATTACCACTTGAATTTTATTTTATTTAACTCACGCTGCGTTTTAATATGCACAAAAAAGACTAGCGAAAGGAACAATAGAAAATTGTACTCACTGAAGTAGTTAAGAGTCTCCCGGATCTGATCCGACGATAGTTTCAGATCGACGTCCTCTACTTTGAGCGCGGGTGCCGGAACAAACCAGTCGGCGTTCTCGTACCCTGCAAAAATAGAAAAAAAGTATATGAGGTAATATTTAAGTCTCGCTTCTCTGAGCTTCATCATCGTCCGCTCAATTGCGCCGCGCGCTCCGAATTCGCGGCAATCTAGATTGTTCGTCTGCTGGAAAGATTGCAAAATTGTGCTAAACACCTCACGGTCTGCATATTACGCGATAGAACGCGCAGGTGCGTTATATTCCGGAGCGATATATTTTATCGCGCTAATTAATGCGGTAATCGCCGCGTTCCCTAAAAACGGGACGAAACAAAAACGCCATTGCTCGTCGGTGTGAAACAGAGTCGGGCTAAATGTACTGTGGCTAATTGGTGGACACGCGTGCGCTCTATGCTAACCGCCGCGCAAGCACACGCTGCTATATAGAGACGCAACTTTTTAGAGGCTTCCGGCTTTTATTGCTGGGACACGCGATACGGGTCCACCATGGTTGATAGTTAATCACTCGGCGTGTGCCACATACGGAAAAACCGTGCAAGTGTTATAAACTCGACCTTCTTTTTATATCTCAACAATTTTTTCTATCATTAATTGGTACTCGTTGAAAATTGAAATGGATTAGAAAAGGCTATACGAGTTATATACAAGAAGTCTTGGTGTATTCGCTGAAAAAGATCCCAAGGATCGAAACGTCTGATATATATTAAGTTTCAAAATAAATAAAATACACTAAGACCTTGTATATAACTCGTATGGCCTTTACCAGCCCATTTCAATTTTTTCTATATTGGCCCTATTTCGTTATTACTGACAGTACTACAAATTTATAGGTTCACGTTACGTATTCTATAGATTTTTCAGTACTGCCAGTAATAACGGAACAGGGCCATTTTCTTTATGACATACGATTGAACTTTAATGCTTTAGTACTATAGTCTATTTTTAATATTATTATGAATTATTTTTGTGCTTAAAATATATTATACTGATATTATATCAATTTGTTTTCTATTTAATTATTTTCATCTTTAGCGTTAACATAATTTTGCAATATTAATGTTTCGTGAAACGCTTATTGTTACTATATGAAACCTTTGGGAAGTACATACGAGAAGTCGACAAAAAGTATTATTTCCGCAAAATTATCATTTGCAAGATACTATCATATGTAGTTATCGGACAGGCTTCCATTTAATTAAGGCGCACGAAATTCGATCCGATGAACGAGTTGCACTCTCTTGCATTTCAGGGTTTTCTTTGCCTGTTTTTAAATCATCAATATTGTTAATTTTTTTCTTAATCATATCGTACAAAAATATCGATAAAGAGCCACATATCAATTTATTCGACGTCGCAAACATTTAACGTTAATAATACATATATAAAATGATACACTAATGATATATTTTTGATATAAAACAATAATTTTGATCGGGACAAATTTATCTGTTAGGTACATTGATTAGCTTATCTTTCAACATATATTCGTCACCGATATATCTTTCACACATAAGTTGTATTATTTCAGAATATAGAAATTGCTACGTTGATAACAATCGCTACATTTTGCATCAGAAATTTGCTCGAACAAAAAAAAATAAACAATTAATAAAGAATCCTTTGGGCTTTAAAGTTTCTAAACAAATAAATATAAATCCGATCATAAGAGCCGTTCGCAGGATGTTGCGCGCGAAAATATACGTGTATATATATGAATACATATATATATATATATATATGTGTGTTCACGTGTAAATTTTTCACGTGAGTTTTTTTTTGAATTGAGATTTCAATTCTTAAAATCATATAAGATGCTATATTTGATGCTATATATATATACACGTATATTTCCACATCCTGCGAACAGCTCTTATGACCGGATTTATATTTATTAGTTAAAAAAAAAAAAAACTTGCCTTGAAATTCCGTCAAGGTGTCGGCTCGAAGACGGTATCTCGGGATCTGTTCTTCCAACAAGCTGATTATCTCGACCTCTGGCAATTCCTCACCGCTGCACACATCTGTAACAATCGCCGCAGCATCCAGCGTTACTAAGCGCCGCGAAGGCCGTCATTATGTATTGCGCGCGCCATAAATCACTGTTCCGCTTTAGAGTCGCGTGCAAACTCGAGCGTGCGGCGAACGTTACGCGTTATTCGGTCTCGTATGTGTACGTGCTCGAGGCACGTGCGATAAAATTGCACGCATCGCGCGTGTCCTCTTTTAAAAAGAAAAAACTATTTTGTGACGAAAAAAAAAGTCATGTTATTTTGCTCATCATCGTCAATTTGTGGGTTCGAGAAGACGTTACGACGTACGAGATTGTAAAGTCTCGCGATGGTAAGACATAGTGTGATTTAATTATAGCGTTGACATAACAACGTGTATCATAAAACGTGTACAGAGAACAAGGAACAGAGTAACGGAAGAAAAGAACGATTAAATATAATTATTATCCATTTTGGCATTTTGTTTATGGAAATGCAACGAACTTGAAAAGCACAAAATTTGCACATAATATGTATTTGCTTGTTAATTATTCATTGTTTTTAATGTACAACACTATCTTCCTTAGCTAAAATATCCTATCTAGCATATCAAAAAAACTGAGGTTTTATTCTTTTGTGCCATCAATAGTTAGGACAAATAAATTAGACACTTTTTAGACGTCTATAAAGCCTTTAAGACTTTTTTCAGCTTCATTTAGAAGAAAACATGTGTGAAACTTGCAATATTTCAATATATCTTGAAAAATGCAAAAATGCGAGATAGGACATTTTAACTTTTTAAGAACGGCAGAACAAGTATGCATGCATAATGAGTAATAAATAAAAATATTCTTATATATAATATAAACATTATTTTTTTTCTTTTATGTACATCACACCGTAAAGGTATTTGAGCCCATCACGCGCGTTGTATTACACCGCGCGCTAAAAATCAGCCACTTGGAAGGTAAGATAAGCGCGCGTGACCTTATGACAAAAAAAAAATCACATGCAGCACAATAAGAAGAGAAGAGGAATCCGCGGCTAACCGCAAGTGAGGAACCCTTCGAGGAAAGACGAACGCGCATCAGCAATGCGTTTTGCACGGAGCGCATACAGATGTGCGTCTCGAAGATGACCACAGAGTGTTTTCTATTCAACCAAAAAAGTTTTTAAAATCTCGAAGCGAAATTTTTTGTCGGGAAGCTGAGAAAACATTGTCACATCGCAATTACTTGACTTTCTACTTTTTCATACATTAGTAAACAAATTAAATTCGACGAATATATCAACGCTAAAATATTTGAAACTAACAAGCTAAGAATTGTTCATTAATTTTTTTATTTCAAAAATTTGAAAAAATTTGAAAAAATAATCATTACGATCGTCGCAAAAATGACACACAATATAATAAAATTAATGCGCAGTACATTGCCAAGTCGATCAGATCGATAAAAGCAACTACTTATTGTTGTACTAACCTGACCTGACGTGTTTCTCAAAAGATTCCCGCACATCCCATAGCAATAGGAACACGTCGATTAAGAAAAACATGCAATGTGCTTCTTTCGCAGAAAAGTGCAATCTGTGCAGCGCCGGCGCAGTTTTGCAACTGGTGATGCTGCCACACCGGGAAACGAGACTCGGTTCGCGTGAACTTTGTACTTTTGATGCTGCTCTCGCTCGTGAGACAGAGATGACCCACGAAGAAATAATAATCGTGCTGCATCGAATTATCACGCGCGTTTTAACACATAATCGCGATGATGCGCAGATTAGGCCGCCTCGTGAGTGTTTTGCTCAGTAAATGAACGAGACGCTGCTGCGGTCGCGCGCGTTTTTCACGAAAATTTCCCAGATTTCATTAATAAAAACAACAGGTTTTCTCAACAATCTTTCATTTGAATTGAATCGTGGAAACCGGATCGCAGAACTCGGCAGATTTATAGCCGGGAATTATAGAATTACATATATGGCACGCCGGGAAGAAACGTAATTGTTTTTAAAAATGTACGGATTCAACTAAACTACTTCTTCCAACGTAACTTATCTAAAAATCTAAATGATGGATGACAAATCAATCTTTGTACATTCGTACGAATGAAAGCTTTTGTGTAATTATTTTTATGTTCAACATTTATAACAGTCTCATACCGTTAGACTGTCAAAATAGACAGTCTATTAAAGTATAAAAATTGAAGCAAGTTTTCCTGTACTTTTTTTTCACCTAACCGAACAAATATTTATGTATGTTGTGTTCATAATAATAATTCTTCAATAAGTCTAAGTAAATTTGTCATACAAAAAAACAACTTTTTTCAACAGAGCACGTGCTGCCACATATTGTCAATCGCGTGTAACAAGAAGGTAAGTGTTGCAGACCGGAATTATCGATATTTATATGGTTACCTACTGCAGATTACATCGATGTGTATGTGTGATTATTTGATAAAGAAAACAATTTTTTAATTGATTTCATGGCAATAAAAATTTTCATAATTCTAAATTCTATATTCTAATTATATCTTTATTTAATTTTTTACGCCGACTTCATTATTTAAATTCTTAATATAAATTTTATTATTAAGTCTTATTTTCTATTTTATATATTTTGCTAACAATTCTTTACTTTATTTATTTCTTAATTGACTGTGTTTTTTTTTATACAACCGTGGATCTAAAGAAAAACCAATTAACAAAATGTGCAAAAAGACTCGAAAAAAATAATGCAAGCAAATACCATACCATCTCGCCATTTGCTGAGAACAGCCTCCCGTTTCTCGAGAAATCCTTTAAGCCTTGCCGGGCCCTTGGGCCTTCTCGCTTCCTTTATGCTTAAGTACATAATCTCACATCCGGCGTTGACCGAACGCGCCTCTGTCCTTCCACTTTCGTCATTAAGGAACCTTCTTACCAATGCCAACCGACTCCAATTTCTGCTGTTTCCAAGGAATCCAATCCCGAAATTCGAAAATTACGTAAAACCGAACTGGCGACAATCCATTGAATACACATCGACAATTATAAGCGTTTCGCGTTAGGTTAGGTTTACGCGATTTACGATTCGCCAAAGTGAGAAGCTACGTGCCAAATAAGTTGCGCAATTAACCTCCAAGACAATGACCTACGTCTCGGCCTTATCAATGAACGTATGACATAAATATATCCATCAAACAATGAGTCATTACGTAAAAATAATCCCACAACTGTTACTTCTTTTGTCCGCGACAATCAAAAATAATTAAACTGTATGAACCGAATATCTTATCGTTGAGCGGAAACGTAAAAAAACGATGTTGTAATCGGCACGGTCTCATTTATCTTACGTCAAACGTCGCTAATTTTCACAGCTCTTTATTTTTGGTGATTACCAACAGTGAATAGTATGTACTACTCGTCGCGATATATCACTGATTGCAATTTGCTTGCAAACTCGGAAAACGTTCTTTTTGACACGCAAGCTGCCGAACAACTCCGTCGAATGGACGTCGTGATGGAGGAAAATAGCAGCAACCAGAGCGGTTGGAGTTTGGCCAATCTCGAATCTTACTGATCGAGTCATTAGTCGAATAAATTTAATTTCAAAACCTCTTCCAAAAGATTTTAAGAATAATTTTGTAAGAATGATAATAATATTAAATCTTATCCGTCTTATCTCCATAAATAATTAACGCATAATTAATTTTTCACATCTTTCTTTTTATAAGCGACATCATCTCTCTTTTTCTCTTTAAACATGGCCATGGTATAAAAATATATTGCAATCTAAGATTAACCATTATGTGGGATACTCACGGCACTTAAATATTAAATCGAAAATAATGCGGTTCGTCAGAAGCGAAAGATGTGGGTCATGCGAATTTTAAAATCTAGAAACGATAATTCTGTTTCCATCGCGAGAAAATTGCAAAACAAGTGAGTCGCAAGTTATCGATCAATTTGAATCTTCATTGACGTAACGCTCTCGACAATGTTGCTGGCAAACGATATGAAGTCAAGCAATCCAAAAAAAAACGCACTTGCGCGTAGCCTATGCGTCCGTCGTTACATAATGTACGAGAGAATATATAGATCGACGTTTGTCATAATAAACTTTAATTGTGCGTATTTTCGCGCTTTATTTTTCGTCGCCGAAACGTCGACTAGCTTTTGCGAGAAGTATATAATGTAGCGACGCTCTGGCTCATTGTCAGAGTTCGAGAACGCGTTGCGAAACTAGGGGCCCTTTGTAGGTCGCCTATTTCGAGAGGGAATCCGAATGATTGCGTTCTCGATATTTCGGACCGCGAAACGATTTCTGCAAAGTCCGAAACTTGGATTTTGTAAAAACCTAATCAATTGTGTTCGATATTAGAGTCTAGAACGAGGAAAAAAATAAAGATACTTGCAATACGCTATATAATAATGTTGCAAATAATTGCGATGACGACGATATTTTGCTGCCACGATGATAATGATGATGATTATGATGATGACGGCGGTGATGATAATGATGATTACGACTCTGACGACGGCAAAAACTTCACGATGATGACTCGAACGATAACGATAATGATGATGACGATCGCAATGACGACCGGGAATGTAGCGTGGCGTTATTATCCGCCGGGCAGCAGGAGTAATCATCATTTGGCTCAGGCCAATGGGAAACACCATGTGGAGGCTCGGGAAACAGGTAAGTCCGCGTATGGAACACTTTATAAAACTACCCGTGCCAGCGTCGACAAAGACAGTTTCTCCTCGTGCGCTACCGACGTCGGTTGAATCTGTCCCGCATCCTGCTCAACTCGATCCTTGAACTCGACCGGAACGAAATTGACGCGCTCTGTTCTCTTGGAAAAAAAAACATACTTTACCGAATGGATGTGTAATCATATTTTGACGCTATCTGCGACGTTAATTGTGTGCGTTAGTTGTGTGATTTCTGTGGTGTAGCAAAGACAAAATCCAGTGAAAGAATCGATATCTCGAGAGAGCGTTGTTTCCCAAGCGGCGTCGTTCGCGCAACTGGTACGTAGATAAAAGCGAGACAGCGCGATTCGTAAACTCACCCGTGATGGTCTCAGCGTCGCGGGTGCTGACCGGGCTAGTGGCTAGCTTGTTCTTAGACGACCTTAGCGCCTGGAGAGTCGCTCTCGCCGTGGGTGAGACCTTTAGGGAGGCGGCGGATGGTCGGATGGGGCCTTCGGGCCGCTTTGGACCCACATCTTCCACGGTGGCCAGCTTGGACGCTGTGGCGACGAGCGATATCGCCTCGCTTTCCTGAAAAAAAAACGCAATTTTATTGTTATGCTTGTCACCCGATTAGAGATTATCTGTCAGATTAAAAAAGCCAAGGACTCGAGGAGTATTACGTTTTTCTTTTTTGTGCGTTCTCTGTTGAAAGAGAGCGGCAAAAATTATTTTTATAAAGTCGCGATATCTTATTTATTACTAGAAGTTTAAACAATACGTATTGTTTCAATTTGTTTCTTTGTTCTTCAAAGAAAAACTTCAGCTACGTGACGCACTACGATTCTGAAGAGACTTCTTCAGGGAGCACCGAACAAAGCGCGTTTCTCCTCACGCGTATCATCGCTGGAACAAACGCGAAATATGTTCGAAGGGGGAGGATTTTCCACTTCCAAGCCCCTAAATATATTCATGGGGAGTCGGTATTTAAGCCGTCGCGCTTATTTAGATCGGTATAGAGCTCCGGCGGACGCGTTCATTTTGCTCGTCTTCCGGCTAGTTTATTTCAGGACAGTGACTCGAGAAAGACAGCATAGTCATTTTGTCCGTTTTTGCAAAAGCTCGTCTCGTGTCTACCGAATCGTACGATTCTATCAATCGCACGATTCGCGAATGTCCCGTAAACGCCAAAAAATCACACGTAAAACTCTACACAATATTGTTTGTATTTTACAAAGATATATTTCTCAAAATTAATTCGAGTGTGCTCACAGCTTTTCTGAAGTTTTTCAGCTTTCTAAATGTTTTTTCAAGAGTATTTAATTTGAAATATGATTTTTAATTAATAGGCTTTTGGTTAATAAACGATGAAAGTAAAAAAACCGATTAATAGACGTCCGGTTGATAAACGTCGCTTACACCAGCAAATCGTCTATTTTTAGACGATCGGTCAGTCAAGCGGTAAATCACAATCCTACTGACAAAAAGCGCTAAAACTCAATGTTACTGTGTTCACAAAACTAAAATTTATTAACGCGTAAAGACGCGCGCATAAATTTTATTTCAAGGAAATTTCTCGGTTCATTTATTGTCAGAGATAGCATATCGATGCGACTGATAAGGACGATATATAATTATTGCACTGACACTCGTCGTAAACACTCGTTCTATAGATATAGACACACACACACACACACACACACACACATCATTGAGACCGGTGATGTATCGTTATCGTTTGAAATTCGAAACATCTGCGAACTTTAACGCACATTTTTCGCACTTGATTAATGCGTCAAGCGCAAATCAATATCTAAATCGATAAAACTAACGACAAGAAGTATTACGTAAATTCGTGAACAATATAATTTTACACAAACAAACCTCGACGTCGTAGTCGAAACTTCGGAGCTTCGGTACACCTGAAGAGCGGCTGGACACGCGTTCTGCACATTCTTTCTACACGTCGTCGCGTCAAGGCTCGTTAACGTTTTGCCGTCAATTTCACTTTCCGATCTTCGGCGGTTCTAGCTTCGCGAGCAAGGTTACGCGCCGAGAAACAGTGTGCTATGTTCTATGCGAGCGAGAATGTCATATAAGGCAGACAATCGATCTCCAGCGATGCCCCCGCAATTTCGTGGAAAATCAGAGTGATCGAGTAAAGCCACTGACGTACACGTTATAAAAAATGTATAAAAGAAAATATTGAATAAAACTTTCGATGCATAAATGTAAAAAAAAAAAAAAATTTATTGATTAACTTGGAATAATGAATTTAATCGATAACGTAGATTTTAATAAATAGAATTTTAACGATTTTTTCTATTGAAAAAAGTAAAAAATGAAGAAAACTACAATAAAGATAAACAAAAAAATAAGAAAAGATAGATAGTAAAAACCAAAGTAAAAAATTCAAGATTAACTTTTAGCATTGCGATACATTTACGATGTACAGATTTTAAAAAACGTTAAAAAATGCGAGACTCATTCCGCGTGGCGTGAATGCGCTAAGTAAATTGCAAAAGAAAACGTTTCAAAAGTCCTCTTCAATTTCACAAAATAGTCACGAGTCTATTCTTGACTTCTGTGTTTTCTCTCTCTCTGTGATCGATTATAGAAACGTCGATATTGCACGCGAGTTTGTTTCGTGTACAAGCAGTTTCAACGTGACTACCGCATTCATTGAACGGAGATGCGTCTCGCAGGATCGAAGGATCTTTCCTGGGAGATAGAGATGCGACTTCTAGCTTTCACAAGGGGGGAGAAATTGGCGCGCTTATTGTTGTTTACTTGAATTATATTCGTCATTTCGACGGAAAGTACCAAAAGAGAAATTTCATCGCAACAAGTCATGTGCGTCTCAGTTATAATGCGATCTTTCTTCGCTTTTCTCTTCTCGCGGTGCGAACCAACGACTGTAGTATAGTTGCATCGTCGATTTCTAATATTTCACATCAAGAGAGAGTAATTAAACACACAATAAAAAAAAAAAAAAAAAATACGCTTCGCGCCGTGACGCAATCTGCAACTCATTGGCGCAATTCGCGGCGCGCAACGCCGTGTTTTTCAGATAAGAAAGAGATGCAACGTGCACAAATAATTGCACGGAGATATAGTTTTCAATTTACGCGCCATAGTCGCGCTGAAGTCAGTCACGTCGACTACCTTTAGGCTTTGCAATAACTTCGTACGATCGGATAGAGAATTAAAAAAAAACTCTATCGTTAGCTAATCAAATCTTTGTTGCACAGAAAAAAAAATACAGCAATGAAATCTTGGACATTTTTGCAACTTACGAAAGAAAACGGAAACACAGGAGACAATGACTCGCTGGAAGCGTAATAGGCCGTCATTGTCATCGATGTTTGCACGTGTCGCGCCAGAGATCCATCGCGAATAAAATCCGACGGTGTCCTCCTATCTGTCGGATTTGTTGCCCTGCGCCTTGTTCTCGCGGCTCTTGAAGACGCGCCTCCGCAAACGCGCAACAGCATTTTCTCGCGAATGTCAAATAATTTTGAAAGAGCAAAAAAGGAATTAAAACAAGGAGCTTATCGCATTCTCAGCGAATAACGAAGCCGCGAGATTCTCTCTTTTTCTCTTCTCGTTGAAATGATAAGAAGCACTGCCGGGATCTCTCGGTGCCGCTGACGTAATTTGAACATTAAAATTACGCGATGCGCAAGCAAATTCGCGGAGAGATAAATGTACAAAGCACAACTGTCACAAAAAAAAACACGAGCGCGCACGGGACGAAATTCGATCTTTCGTTCGGATAAGCGGTGCGACAAGTTCTGTAAGATATATGAACGTTTTACACGTGTGAAAGCAATTTGTGAAGAACCCGTCTTATCTCCGGATATTGACTGATAAAAACAAATCAGTACACTTTTGTTTAAAACTCTTTGTTCGAAGAGTTTGTTTTCCATGCAAGAAAGTAAAACAAGAAATACAAGAAATTTCAACTAAAAATCGTCAATCATAAAAAGTCTTCTTCGATGAAAATATACTTAACATTAAATAATTTTATATTGGTTGATACCGCACGCTCACGCAAATAATTCTTCATCACTTGACACTTCGCGCGCGCACACACACACATACATCCTCTTTCTCTCTCTCTCTCTCTCTCTCTCTCTCTCTCTCTCTCTCTCTCTCTCTCTTTCTCTCATTCATCATTAATCCAGTCGCATATTAATCGGTGCGTTTAATTTTTTTGCGTCAAATGCAACACTGTAATCACAGGTTGAACAACTTTGTATAGGTTCATTACACAATGATATAATTGGCATAAGTTAGCAACGTTAGAAAAAGAAGAATCTCATCCGAGCGCAAATTTCCGCTTAGCTGTGACTTTCATTATCGAGATCGTTTTCGTATGAAGATTACTTGTCTTGTTGCGAGCGAGAAAAGAGAGTGCGTGCATATTATGCAACCATAAAGACTATTATATATACATATATATATCGCACGTGTAAATTACTTTTTGCAGATAACACATGTACTATATATGTGCGAGGAAACTTGACTTGGTTGTATAAATATTGCGACTTTTCAGACAAAAACCAACTTATCATGTATTTCATATTCAACAATCAAATAATATGTTTCTTCATCAATACACGAAACGATTACGGCATTATTATCACAATTACTATTTTAATCCGTAATAACAATATAAAAAAAAAATAAAATAAAATAAAATAAAATAATTTAGACGTACTTTAAGTTACTAAATAACAAGTTTTTCGAAGCTTTTATATGTAAAATGTTTTTCATTTTGTTTCTTCCAAATTAGGATATTTTATGATTAAATAAATTTTAGCGAATGCGTCGCAAGAGGCGACAGAACGGATAAGCGGAGCTAACTTAATTACGAAGTGATCTCGAAGAAGAAGCAAATACGTATCGCGTTATAACGAGCCGATCGCTCAGCGATTTTCTGCACAGACTGTACATCGCTAAGTCCATTCGACTCCTACCAAGATTAAGGTAATACTCGGCTGATATGATACAATAGTTATGTAGTCTTTTCAGTGCTCTATGGTGCTTCCGCCAGATTGTCAGTCGCCGACACTCACGAAGCTGTGGAATAAATTTTGCAGCCGCGGCCGAAAAAAAGAGGTACGGGTCTCCATCAATATTATTTTGTCATATGATTCGCGCATGTTTGACACGCACTCTCTCTTTCTCTCTTGCGCTGGGATAAAGATTAGATTAAATAATCTTCGCGGAAAAAGCATGCAGAAACGAAAGGGAACGAAGGACCTTAAGAGAATGTTTTCGTGTTTATTTCCTCTTGTGCTTTTGTATGTAAACACATTTTTGATTACAAAATATGTCCTAGACAAAGTTTGTCTGCTATAAGATCTGAAGAAAGTTAGGAAAGTTAAGAAGACGTTAATTGTTGTAATATTAATTTTATAATAAATGTGTAGCTCTTGAAAAAAAACAAACAAACAAACAATACTCACCGTAACGTAGTACAAAGATTTTGGTTTCCACTATGGGAAACCACCACAATCACCAATGGAAGAAGTTGTGCAGGTACTAAAACCAGAGAAAATGCGCACAGTTAATACTATTGAATTTAAAAAAAAAAAAAAAAAAAAAAAATACAGTTTTTATAAAATTATATTTAATTCGGCACTTTCGGAAAGATTGTTAGTCAAAAAAATAGCGCTTGACAGATTCTCACAGTTATCACATGTAATTTTATTTCGTACTAGTTTTATAAATTTGCTATTCCTCAAGTGTTTTACATCTCAATATAAATTTTTACGTAACAAAAGAATTCTATACATCTGCGCAAACAGACGCTGTGAGACTGAGAAAATAATTATCAACAATGTGTCTAGTAGCAAGTAAAAACTCTTCTCTAAAGAGACTTCTCTCTCGCGACTATTCCATACATCACGTTCTATTGATCATGTCATGTAGAAATGACACATCGTCATTGAACAAATAACAACAAAATCCTTCAAAGAAACGAACAAAGTACATGACAGGAAGAGAGAAGAGTTCGAAAGGTCTGTATGTGACAAAAGTTCGTTTTTTAGAGGTTATAAGAACGTTAAAATGATCTCTCGCAAGGATACCCGGTGCAAAGTGCAAGGTGCGCGTGATCGCACGCTAACCGCCCAGAAGATGCACCTGTCCCCTTCCCGCGTACGCGTAGAAGCAACGATAACGATTCGGCCGGACGATCGGATCAGCTGTTGACGTACGTACTGTGCGTACGTACGTCGCCGCGCGATAATCGACGACGCGTAAAGAGCGGTCGGGGCTTACGAGACACTTGCGGATGCGCGATCGAGTTTCGAAGTCTCGAGGCCGCTCGAGTGCTCCTTTTTGACGTATCGATTGCATGTTTCCTGCAGCAGTGCAAAGAAGCGGAGAGCGGGAATTAGGTTAAAGGACGGCACATCGCGTCGTCCCCGTCGTGATCGTCGCTTGTTCTTACCGTGCGTCGATGCCTGGCGCACATTCTTGCTTGGAAATCTTCACCCGGGGGATACGCGTGTGTCGATGCTCTTCGGCCGCGTGCAGCACGTCACGTCACTGACATTTCCCGTGCACACTCACAAAACACTCTCGCGCGCGTCGTGCGTGGTTTTCCCGTAGACAAGACGGGACGAGACGGGAGCGCGAAGTGAGTCACTGGACGACGAGAGACCGGACCGCGAGAGGCGCCGTGCGAAACGAAGACACCAGGTCGCGTTGTAAGCACCAGGTCAAGTCAAAAGCACGCGTTAAATATAGGATTGTAAAATCGTGCTAGGCACTTGGGAAACGCGCGCACGACCGAGTCGTGCACTCGACGTCGTTTGAAGCAGTTTGAAGTTAGTCGCTCTTTCCTTCGAGAAATGCGCGCCGCGCGTCTAGATTACATTTTGTACTTCGTGAACACGTTCGACTGTTGTATCGACTGTGACAAGTCGCGACGGCGTGTGAGAAATACAAATCAAGTTTATAGTTAAAATAATAAATATGTAAATACATATTACCGATTAATTTGTATCAAAACTATGTTTTTACGGTTTGTATTTACAGCCATTGGGGCACAAATGTCTAGATGTACTACGTATTCTAACAAGTAGTGACCTCTAATTCTCTCTCTCTCTCTCTCTCTCTACCCATCTTGTATTTAAAAAGATAATAAACATTAGATTTGTTCGCGTTGCATGTCCCAACATGCTCCTACTTGCTCCACGCGCTTTAACAGCAAATTTATTAGCTTGGTGCGCACTAAGTGCGGCTTTTTTCATTGAAAAAGTTTATTGAAAAAGTTTTGAAGTTTCATTAAAAAAGATCGCGTTGGAGCGCGTAGGAGCATGCGACGCGAACAAACCTATCATATTATAGTGGTTGCGTTCTGTAAGTACTAAAAATATATAATCCACGTGACATACATTATAGATTTCCAGTACTGACACTAACTTTCGGAACGCAACCTATATAATGCTTTTTAGCTACTTTTTGTTCGAGCAAACAACTGACTTTTGTTTTTTTAAATAAACTTTTTCATGATAGCTCATTGGCAATAATGGAAGTAATTTGTAGTCATGTTAACATGTACAAAAGTATTCAATTTTTGTACCACTTATGTAATAAATTTATTTTTACTCATCTTGAATTTGTAAGTTTAAGATGATATTATTTATTATACTTCACGTGGAATGTTACATCCACACATACATATCACACTTATGACGCTCATCACACACTCATATGACGCTTTACGTATTATATTTGAATAAAAAGTCATAAATTAGGTAACTAAATAAATAATCGTTATGCACAAATACATAAATATATTGTAAGCACATATTTTATATGTATGAAATATATATTATAAATATATATATAAAATATACTTGCATATATATTGCACATATATAACATTATATCATTTTCTATCATAATATTATATATTTTGGAATTCTGTGTAAGCATTGTAAATAAGTTTATTTTCTTATTTATCGAGTTTACTGAGAAAGAGTTTATATTTATATTTTCAAACTCGTAAATATATAGTTTTAATATTTTTATCTTAAAATATGAAAGTACACGCCCTTCTCGCTAAAAAAATAAATCCCAAGTTTTCAGCAGCAAAAACATTAAATTTCTTAAAATATTTGAGACAATAATTAAAAAGTATTATTCCCAATCAATTTCTTATTGATAGTGTCTCATTATAAAATTATTATTACACGACTCCCGATATCGAACTTTTTGTTTCCGCAACAAAGCGGCCATATTTTACGTTGCACTCATACTACGACCGGGCATTCGTAATTATGCAACGTGCATGTGTGTACTCGCAGCAGGATCGAAGCATTGTTGCACACATGTAACTTATTATTTCCGAAAATTCGATACTTCGTTTCGTCCGCAGTCAGTTTCAATAGCCGGCGCGAGAGCGCGCGTATCAACCGATCATGCGCCGTTCGAAGTTACACGAACTGGTTAGAAATGTTTAGGAACTATACGTTCGAAATATATCATATTTTGCCATCCCTGAATTTAAAAAGAGCACATTTGACGTCAATATATTAGATGATGTAAAATATAATTTTTAGTAAATTATTTAATTTTTTATACGCAATACATATATAAAAATACATTAATATTTTTACAATCGGATATAGACATAGAAAGTTTTATCAGGCACGTCCAAAATTTATTAGAATTGCAATTTTTCTGACTTGTAATTGTGAACAAATGTGATATGTTAAAAACTATTTTTATAGTTAATTTTATGTTTTCAACAAATTAAAGCACAACTTACAAGTAGAGTAAATAAAATTTGGTGAACCCACTATAAAAGTTTCTGCAATTCCATGAAAATATCAATGGTTTTGCGAAATGCGTTTATCAAAAATATAGACGCAAAACGATATCGCGAACAAGTACCGAATCAGTCCGTTTTGACGCGGCGCGACCGCCGCCATTCATCGCCTAGAGGATTTTTCCGTCCGACGGCTGGCAACCTGGATATCGATTGTCATTATTTATATCGTACGTTTCCTCTTCAGTCATCGATTCACTTTTTACATTTTACATTTTTACAGTAATGAGAGAGTTAAGTTTTTCTCACGGGCGTATGGTACTTTAAGTTAGCCCCCACATGTGTGATCATAGGTGTTGTTGAAGGGGAGTCGAGTGTGTTGAAGAGAATGACGGATAGCCAGCAGCAGTTTTGCTTGCGGTGGAATAACTTTCAGGCGAACATCACAAGCCAGTTCGAGGCGCTTCGGGATGACGAGGACTTCGTCGACGTTACCTTCGCGTGCGATGGCAGACGGTTACAGGCGCACAAGGTCGTCCTTTCCGCGTGCAGCCCTTACTTCAAGGAGTTGTTCAAGGTTAGAAAACCATTTTCTTCCCGCTCCCCACCTTAGACATATATGGTCCCTCTCTCCCCCACTGCCCCCTCCTCGTGTGCGGTTCCCCTTCATCCTTCTTCCCTCTTGCCGTCCCACGGCAGCAGCCGCCCTCCCGCCCCTCTTCTCGCCCCTCACTGTCTCGGCTTGCCTGCCTCTTCCCCAGTTGGCTCTCCTCTCTCTCTCTCTCTCTCTCTCTGCTCCTTTCCGCGTATCTATACATGCATGATACATGTGTGCACGCGCTCATACATATATCATATTTTGTCGGGGTCTCATCTCGATGAATAATTTCAAAATTATACAATGCTTATTTATGTGACGGAAGGTATTTCTTTTTTTGTACGTTTTTGTTTTTTTTTTTGTTTTTTTTGTTTTTTTTTTTTTTTTTTTTTTTTTTTTTTTTTTTTTTTTTTTTTTTTTTTTTTGCACTGTTACGTCACGATATGCACTGTACAATTTTTTTCGCTTACCTTTCTCACGGGGGAGGGAAAAGAGGAGATGCTCCCTCCTTCCCCACACTGTGTCGCGGCCGCGCCGAACAAAATTTGTAATTGCTTCCCGGCAATTAACGTGCCGGCGAGGGGGGTAAAGTCAATAAATGAACGGGCCGCCACATCACGTACGTTTGCCCGATCAATCGTTTGTTCTAGAGAAATTGTACAACAGTAATCTATCGCGTTATCTTTTGTGTTCTCTTAATGTATGTTGCCTTTTCAGAAAAGATACCAGTATCTCTCTGCGAGTACTAATTATCTATAAATGACACACTGTTGTTAGATTAGCGAATCATTTGTAACTGAAAAAACAACTACAAAGTTTTAAACTATGTATTTGTCTCTTATTTGACTATGTATGTACACATACAGTCAGCAGAGATAATACAAATTTAAATATATAGAATCATTTTGTATTATGTTAACATAATGATATTATTTTTTAAATAAAGTTTTATATAATTTATGATATAGAAATCATTGCTAATCTAACATTGCTTAATCTAGAAGTTAACAAGTTACATAACATTACATAAAACTAAAAAAAATAATGCGATAATTCTTGCTAATGTAGAGTTTTTACAGGATTTGCTTTTTTTAATCAATATCTAATAATGTGAAATACGAAGTAAAGTAATATATTAATACCGTGAAATTTATTTTATAGACAAATCCTTGCAAACATCCAATAATCTTTATGCGGGATGTTGAGTTCGAACATCTACAATCGTTATTGGAATTTATGTACGCTGGAGAGGTAAATATCTCACAAGCCGAGCTACCTACATTTCTGCGTACTGCTGAATCTCTTCAAATACGTGGCCTCACCGACTCCCAAAACAATCAGCACAACAACGAAAAGGTTGGCTTAATATACGCAGTACTGTATTTTTGTAAGAAAATTACAATGTATATAATGTTTGACGATTTTTTAGCATTTGAAGACGAATAACATCCACGCATCGAACGGCCGTGGTCTGATCTCGCCGAGCTTTGACGACGAACGCAGTAGAACTCCGCCACCTTCGAGCCCTCCACCATTAAAAAGGCTGTGTAAAAAAAGTGATTCACCTCCAATTTCTAGTCCAGCATCCGCTGTGCCGCCTACCATTGCACCTCGTTCACGCCCGCTTATCGAGCCTCAAGTTCAACTCGATTGTTACAAAGATCTCGATGTTATTGAGGTATAATATACGGTCTGCTAAATGTGTTGTGTTTGCTTTTATTGCGTATTTTTAACAACATATATTCTGCAATTCTTATTTCCAGCCAAAAATAGAACTACCTGAATATGGCAGTGATGACGATTGCTCACCTAAACAGGAAGCCAACACGATACCCAGTGGATTCCTCAGCTTGGATAGCAGCGGTATGGAAGTATTGCCGTCTTATCCATCATCGTATCAAGGTAATTTATTTTATACAGAGAGTTGCAGTTTTCATTTTTTCTTGAGTACAAAAATATTATATTGCCATAATTCCTTTCAACGTTTTAATTTAGGAAACCAGAATGTGGAAGGAGGAATGCCAGGACCATCACACGGGAGCACGGAGTTAAATCAGGAGCAGCAAGGTGAGTCACAGAATTTACTATTTGTTGGTAGTGCGAGCACCATTACAAACAGCAACAACCTAGCCATTACATCACAAAATATCAAATGTGAGTAGAGAGAAGGAAGCAGAAAGGAATCTTTGATGGTTTGAAATGGTAAGCTCGTGTGTAGCTCGGTAGGTCTTGGTAGGCGGTAGGAGACATTTGACACTCGGAGGCTACAATAGGCCTGAAGTCCACAGAGTGCAGTTTGCAGTTAAGCAGCTGTGTTGTATGAACGTTACCGAATAATAGCCCGGATATTGTCGAATTCATTAACAACTAAGTTCTGCGTGTACATATATATTTGAAGGAACAACCCTATCTTTCCTAATACGCTTTTAATATTTTGTTTTCCTGCTTCACGTTTATATTAATGCATATTTTACATACACACACACATACGTACGTACATAAACACACATACATTACTAGGTCACCTTAATAAAATATTTAATACATACAAATAATCGCTTAAAACAGTTAATCTATAGATGATAGTGTCAACAAAGATTATTTTATAATTAGATGCTTTCTCGTTTACTAATTATAAACGCTATATTTCCACACAAGTATCAGAGATGTTTTTGAATTGGCTTGTACATATTGCTTTAAATACACTATTTCATTCGCTATATTATAATTATTAAAAACTATACAATTTAATAATTATTGTTGAATAAACAACAACAAATACACAAAATTATGTCAGATATTGAATAGTATAATATTTTTATAATTATGTATTATTTCTGAATTTGTAAACTAATTGGTTTGGTATTTTCTATTATAAAAAAAATGATCTTATATTTGTTTGTCAAATAATTCAAAACTATTAAAAATAGCACGTATCACGAATTTGTGTCTACACCTTCTAATATCTTTCACTGAGAAATATTTGTTCAGTAGAAAGAAAGAAAGCGAGAAATGTGTGCAATAAACATGACCACTAATTACTGGTTCTCATTATTCATCGAATTCATGCTTACCATTGTTTTCAAACTATATGTTTTTTCTTACTGCATTACCGTTGTTTTGTCTGCCAAAAAAAACATACTTGATTCATTGCATTCCCTTGCAAGTGATACTCTCTTGCGGGATGAACCCTTTTGTACTTGTACCGTGCAGGCAGCAAATAAAAAAAAATTTGGGTAGCGCTAATTAGGGTTGTTTGCTGGTTGTTGCTGTCCTGTGGTGGGTGGTATCTCATTCTTGATTTTTTTATAATACGTGGTGTGACAAAGGCGTGGTGCTATTGCTGTGGTAACGTGCAAATTGCTGTGGGCTGCTACCGGTTAGAGCAAGTTGTGTGTGTGTTGCAGCTGACCTGCGTAAACTGCACTCGCTGGACCCACGCCCTTGTCCTGTGTGCAACCGCATGTACAGTAACTTGTCCAACCTGCGGCAGCACATGCGCCTGATCCACAACCCTCAGAGTGTCACTTGCCCTCTATGTAACAAGCCATTCAAGACCAAGCTGTACCTGAAGCGTCACCTGGTCAGTTTCCACGAACTCACAGTGGCAGACAGGCAACGTCAGGAGGAGATCTACCAACATCAAGTTAAGGTTCAGGTCCAGGGACAGACGCAGGTTCAGACAGGAGCTCAGACTCAGACACAAGCTCAGGCACAAACACAAGCTCAGATACAAACTCAGACTCAGGTGGATAATAAGGTGCTTTTAGCGGCCACTGCTCCGCCGACTCCTTGGGGTGGTAACACTGCCGCTGAGGAGAACGGCGGGGCTGGCGGAGGCGGAGGCGGCGGCGGCAGCGGCGGCGGCGGCTGTGGTAACGGGAATGCCGCAGAACCAAAGCTCAGATCTTATCAGACGCAAGCTGGCGACAATGCTTATTCGGTAGAAGTAGCGCAGATCGGTGATTCAAAGCATTTTGCTAGCGGGATGTTGCAATTCGACGCCACACATCACTAATATACAGGATTTATTTATTTTTTAATCTAATCGCCCAGTATATATATGTCGTTTTGTGATATAGTAACGAAGTCTCTCGAGTTTATCTTTTAATTGTTTAGTGAACTTGTGATTCAATAGGAAACGTATCTTCATATTATAGTTGAGAACGGATAAGTAGGTAGAGATAACGTTACGACACACAAGGCTGATTCCGTATTTAATAATCGGGGAGGGCTCTCCGTGCGCTTCCGCGCGCGCACGGACCTGGCCATACCTTATAATTTTAAATAGATTGAAACGCATACATATGCAATTCTTGTCACATACAAAACATGAGCGGAAGTGAAGACAAGAAACACGATTGACGGTCGCGCACTTCATTGTTTTCGTCCGTAAATAAAAAAACGCCTATACCGGATCCTTCGCATGAAAGAATTCTCGTTTATACGAAGGATCAGGACAGTGTATATAGGTTTGGGAGACTAGTTTAACATATAAAAGTCCCGTGCCTATTCATCGTAAACGATGAACGCTGACGAAGGAAGAGAAACGAGTAAAAAGAAAAAAAAAAGAAAAAAAAGCCGAAGGTGGAGCAGCCATCCCACCTCGTACTGATAATTCTGCAGCCGGATACTTGTTGTTTTATTTAATGCTATACAGTGTTATACAGACTACAGATATTTACAACAATATTATATTCTTACAGAGGAGATTATATTTACTTTATTATTGCAAACTGCAATGTGCAATGACATAGCTCGTACATGATATATTTTTCACATGCATACATTGCAATATACAGCCAATTGACAGCTCAACAGAATAATAATATTTATTATTAACAGTTATCAACAAACCGTGATCGCAATAATGCAGCAGATTGAATTTAACAATATATAATAAGAGAGCAATATCTCTGCTGGTTTTCTTTACATGCGTAAAGTTCGTACGTAAGGTGAATCTTATTTTTTCCGCGTTTAAGATTGATATTAATATATGGATATATGGATCATATGTTTATTTATTTATTTATTTTTTAAAGATATCAAAGATTTTTTTGATTATCCAGTTTCAAAAAACGTTTAACTTACATATTTAAGTATGTAAGTTTTGTTAAATATGTATTATATATTAATTAGTTTCAGTGTTTAATAATGTTTGTACTAATAGTCTTTGAAAAAGAAAAAAATTTTTTTTTAAGTATATCGATTTGTTTTAAATATATCGATCGGTTTTTGTGTTTTGTTAACAACACTAATACGTTTTTTCATACATAATGCATTATTTATTTATTTAGTAAGATTTATGTTTTGTAATTTTTGGCATTTTTGGCAACGTATATTTAATAAAAATGTATACATTATCTTTAACTCTCTGTATTGTTGAGACGATAATTCTAATAAGTATTTCTGTCGTAACTTTATTTTTATCATAGTTTTAGTTTTTGGTGTTTATATTTATTATTATACACTAATTCGTAAATAGGATGTAATTTTAGTTTCTCCATTAAAGCAAACCAGCACAGATATCTGCCACACAATTCCATAGCCATAGTACCACACAGTACAACTCAGGATCTTTTATATTATATTTTACAGATGACAATAGTTCCATAAAAGTACGATTTATACAAAGAGCGATTCTAGGAAACGCGTTAAAAAGATAAGTTCCCTAGAATCGTGACTTCGTAAGTCGTACTCGTTCATAATGACAGGCTCCTTACCTCACATACAATCAAATTTACTAAACAGATGCAGCTATATATTATTAATAATATATTTACATACAACAATTTACAATAGTACCGGGAAATAGCGGCGGTTGCAACGACTGCAACCACCGGAAAAAAAAAAAAAAAAGAAACACAGATTGCCGAATATTATACAAACGGTTTTTATTATCTGTTATTACATTGGTAAGTGATTGCAATGTTTTTTTACAAGTTAAATATGTAATTAACAGAGAGATGTACATTCAAAGAATCTTTTCGTTCTTACGATAACGATAATGGATGCCCAGCACACAACTGACAATTAGTACCGAAATAAGATTAGATTATAAATGTTGCATATCATATTATAATATTGTTATACCTTTGCCAAGCCAGTGTTACACACACATTCATCAATTCTCAGGCCTTGGATCATTCACTAGATTTTATTTCACTTTCTATTTCCGGAATAATAATGATTCTTTATACAATATGTATCTTTATTGTATACATATTATTGTTTATAATTCTCGAAAAGTTAGAGATTAACTCATCCAGATTCAGCAATATTTTGTAGCACAGAAAGAAAGAGAGAAAAAAAAGAAAGAAAGTGATAGAGAGAGAGAGAGAGAGAGAGAGAGAGAGAGAATGGTGATTTATTTTCTTTACTTCTATAGAATATCGTTTATTCTTGTTATCGTCTATTTAGCTTGTTTTCCTCGCGTTTTTTAGCAATAAGATCTATTATACAACATTGACATTATATTTCTAAGAGTTTAACCGACTTTCTTTCAAGACATTCGATTGTCTTTGTATCCGCTCGATCCTTTGCCTGAGAAAATCCATATACTGTGTATATCAAAGTGATGTGTTACAGAATGTCACATAATAGTAAGCATCATTTGACAGGCCGGACTTCGCTGGGCATTAACACACCGGTTAATCTAGCTAGTATCACAATACAATTCCGTAAAAAAAAAAGAAAACAAAAACCCACTGTTATTAATTGTATTAACGAATTCAAATAGTGTGCAAACATATACTTCATGTAACATCCGCAGCACGGAGACAACTGAAAAAAAAAGAAATGAAAAAAAATTAACAGAAAGAAAAAAAACAATTGATTGAACAAGCACACATTTTCCGCTAATAAGAAAGAAACTTGCAAGCTAAAAATCCCGCATAGTATTTTTTGGTCTAATAACAATTTACTGTGTATTAAAAACGACACACACGTGTGTCCTTAAAAAGTATCTCTTTGTGATGAAATATGATACTCTTGCCATTTTTCCAAAACTAACTAAAACAAAACAAAACAAAACAAAACAAAAAAAAAAAAAAAAACAAAGAAACTCGATGAGTAGGTACAGAAAGCTCACTGGAAAGAAAAAAATATCTTTCGTCTGCGATAATAAGTTTTAACTTGATCCTACTGCGATTTTAGCATATTTGTATTATGAATGCGTTGTTACGACTCTATTACTGCTACTGCGATAAACTACCAACTGCTATTATTACCACTATGGATACTATTAACTATCACTATTACTACTACTATTTACTAATACTATCCTACTACTACGATTATATTATTATTACCGCAGTTAATTCCAAATTTGAAACACGTTTCGCGTCTAATTGTTTCGAAAACGATTTCTATTCAAAAAGATAACACGTATTATTTTCGTTTCTCACGTCGTACGTGCGCGCTATTTTCGATCGTATAAGAAGAATCAATATCTTTTAGCGCGTTTGATTATGTGTTGTATATATTGTAAATTATTATGTAATTTTTATGCGCGTCACAAAAACAAAAAAAAAGAGGATAACTCGTGTGTATTCGATCGCTCTAGTTGTTACTAATATACACATAGCTATAGGGGATATTTCCTCTCGATTGAGGAGAGATAATATACGGTCTCTTTTTTGAACGATGGACATCCTCTTGTACACCGTAGTATTATTTGAAGCTTGTTTCACGAGTTCAAATTTGATTTGCGTTAAGTCATTCATACACTCGGTGATTTGAAAAAAAAAGTTGTTTCTAGTCATAAAGGAAAGTTTTTTACGCATTTATTTAATATTCGTATTATTATTTGTTAGACATGTGTCAGTATCTGACCTTTAGAATTATTTATCTGTAATTGGAAATTACAGTATTGGAATTCTTTGTTCAAGAAAATATTCTTTTTTTTTCTTTTTAATGTATGTACAATTATTGTACGTTTTTGATAACTTTATATTTTCAAATATTTTATATTTATATATGTATGTATGTATATAAATATGTATATATATGTGTATATATATGTGTATATATATATATATATATATGTTTATATATATATGTTTGTTATATGTATATATATACATATTTTTTTTTAAGAAGGAAATCAATGTGCAAAAATTTATGTACTTAATATTTTTAATTATTATGTTGTTATCATTATTACTATATTTTATAATTAAACAGTCTTTCTTTTGATTCTCAAAACAGATTTGATTATTTTTTGCGACGGATATAAATTCTTCGATGAGTATGTTTTGCGATATACAAAATATGTGCGCGGCAATACTCAAAACGAATAATGTAATAATGATCTATTTTGAGAAAAAAGTAAGAGTACGAATGATATTAAAATCAGAAGTATTAACAAAATGCAGGAAGGGAAAAGGAATGAACTACATCGTGGTGTCTCGTTCGAACAAGAAACCGCAATTTTTTTTTTAACACAATATATCCGACATAATTTTTTACGTAAAATTCTGTTCCCCGATCGACGTGTCGCGGCCCTTTTACGAGCGTACTTTTTCAAAAGTATATAAGCTTAAGGTAGTTTCTAGGCTTTAGTACGAGCGAGAGGCAAAAGAAAAAGAGAAGAAAAGAATGCGAAATTTTCGATGTAAATAGCGGCAATTTTTTCAATACGAGCGTATCTCGAGAGGATACAGATATTTCGCTTCTGAAGTAGTCACACGCTAAATATTTAAGTACGATATTTATTCAAATCATGGCGTATCTGAAGAAAAATAATAAGTTATTCTCTAAATAAGATATACTGGAAGGTCAAATAGAGCGTCTCGTGTGCTATCCGTATATATAACGGCAAAAAAAAAAAAAAAAAAAAAAAAAAAAAAAAAAAAGTGCGAATGTGCGTGCGCAATGTGTAATTGTATTAAGGTGTATAAGAGAAATGAGAGAGAGAGAGAGAGAGAGAGAGAGAGAAAGAGAAAAAGAAAGAGAGAAAGGAAGAGGGAGAGAAAAAACATTAGGAAGTGAAGTACAGTAATTTGTACTTGGCGGAATTTCTGAGCAGATAATTGATGAGAAAATTCGTACAGACTTTTGTGAATGTTTCTCTTCGATACGCGTGAAGATTAAGGAAAAGACATTGCGCGTGCGAAGGGCAATCTAGTGGAGTTCCTGGTAGAAACTTGAAGATCATATGTAAAGAATGTTGAAGAATCTTATTGCGCATATTTGGGGAGTAAATCATTGTCGTTTATCATTTTCCGACATGTAAGTGGAAATTATTTTTACAAGCTCTGTATTATCTGTATTTATAATACAGGAATGATATTCACTTAGATAAATTGTTCAAAATTAGCGATTGAAGATTTAAATATGCTCTTATTAGTTTCTCAGGAGACTTCCTATAGCAATTTTGTAGCAACAAAATTGATAGAGAATTAAAAAAAAGAAAATCGATAAAGTGCTCTTTTTAGGCTGAGCTATGGACTCCACGAAAGTGACTTATTGGCTTAATGTAAAAAAAACAATATGACGGAGTAAGAAAGTGCAAATTCTCTAATTTACGCTTCAAAGGCATAGATTCTCGTTTTCTTCGACAAGCAATTATCTGGACAGAATGAGCTCTGCATCAAAAAACAACAAAAAAAAAAAAAAACTCGAATTCGTAACGTGAACAAAAATCACTTACTTACCGAGAGATGTATTTTACTTTCGGCTAGATGTTTCTCCGCAATATTTTCTTCTTGAAATTTGATACGCCAAGATAAATTTATTTATTGTAACTGTGCGACACTCTGTTATATTTAACTGACTAGCGGTCGGTGATGGGCATAAACGGTATTTGACAGATTTGGATACATGTGCGAACAATATCTCGATAAATTCAGTTATTTAACGATCAGTCAAACCACATTTTATATTTTAATAGTTTGGAATTTTAAAATACGCAAAAATTCTTATACTTTAAATATTTAATATCAGTTTTGTAAGAATAGCATATAATTACTATATAATTAATATAAATCTTTTTACTTCCATTAATGTGATAATTAATCTCGATCGATTTTTTATACGTAGCTTGCGTACATTCATAGACAACAATATTAGTTTTAGATCAATTCTCTACGTTTTTGTTTACTAGAAAATACATATGTTCTTCATTCTTATTTCTCTCGTTTCGCACGCGTAAGCGGGCCTTGTAATCTCGTTAAAAACATTTAGATTTCACTTAACATACCGCATTCGTGCTCATGTATCCGAAGCCCAGCACTACAAGTAGCTTAAGTATTGTTCAAACTTGCATCGAGTGCGCTTGCAATTTATTGCACAAATACGCTGCACTTAATTTATCGAGAATTCATCCGGAGCAAGACTCGAACCTTTGTGCATGACGACACAAAAGTGCGTGAATGCGATTCAATTCATTATCATCACGATATTTTTCGCAACTTGTGATTCGCTCGCGATCGTTCCGATCATCGAACGAATAGCGAAGTTTATGCAGAGACTGTTCTCCATTCCGTTAATATCTATTTCTCACACATTATGTTTTTCTTAAGTTGTAACGTGATCGTTAAACATGAGACTGCAAATGTGATATTTGCGATGATAAATAGTATTATATAATTGCCGTCCACTTTTCTGCGTAGAATGATTTAATTTTTAGTTCAGCTGTTTTTAATTTATATTTTCCGAAATATTTTCTATGCGTTATAGTCTGTAGCCTTATCGAGAGAAAAAAGAAATAGTTGCAGCAACTGTATGTGCATAGTCAGTTTTCGGCATCGGCAGTATTTTTATAGTCGGTCTAATGATAGACACTGTATCCATGAAGTTATCGATAACTTTACAGTAACGATTATTATAAACACAATTCTGTCCCGAACGTAATACTTTCGCTATGCAATTGTAGTTCCTAATACCATACATTTTTCTCTCAATGATTAAGAAATACCCGTTTCTTAACGCACGGCATAAATTAGAAAATTCACATTTTCAGGTGTATGAATTAATAGAATTAATAGAAATTTAAATTAACAAGAAATTACACAAAATAATATAAAATATATAAAATTTCGAATTCGAGCATGTTTTATCTTTACAAAAAAACAATCGATTAAACACTCAATGTAATAATATGTAACTTAATTTTTTCAACAGTTGTCGTTTTCGTTTATTATTTTAAACGGTTTAGACAAATCATCGAAAAAATGCACAAAGGACTAAATAAAATAAAAAAAAAAAAAAATCAGCTTGCGAAGGATCGCGCAGCACTGTCAAACTGTAGCACGTAGAAAAACCTATACACACATATATATTCAACGTGCATTGATTTCTGCTAGCGACAGGTGCATCGAGTAGCCATAGATCTGTAATCGAGTGTGCTTTTCTCCTTACCCCCCTCCACTCCCACCCATCTCCCATTTTTGCGACGCATAGACAACACACATATACATGCGAGTCTCATTATTTAATTGCAATATCGATAAACGAGTCGAAGACGTCGTTCTCGATTTCGACATGGATCTCTTGCAATATTTCCCGCAAAAAAAAAAAAAAAAATACAAACATTTATGCGTACTTCTATATTATAATAGCGATGTTCCTAAATGTTTACTTTCGCGTTTTTATGACGTTCCGATCACAAAAGAAAAAAGAAACTATCGCGGACTTTCTCGGCCACTAAAAAAAAAAGAAAAACAAAGCGAACTCCTATACTGTTATTGCAAATAATATACCGCGAGTATGAAAAAAAAACTTTCCGTCTGGCTTAGCGCAATGTCCCGTCGTAGTGATTCATTCTGTACCCGAAATTTTGTCAAACGATACATTTGAATAAAGTAATTCACATTTGTACGGAATATGCATTCTGTTATTTTTACAAAAAATTGTTCAACAATTAAAAGTGATCAGGTACTTCCAGATCATTCACACTATCGATTTATACGTATATCTACACAGTTTTTAAACGTACATATCACGGGAAAATGACGAGCTTTATTCATCTACACAAATGCAGCCACACATTACAATGATGATATCCGAAGAGAAGCCGACGTTACTAAGGTAATTTCTAGCTGGACTTTCACATACAGTTTGAGGAATTCGAGAGAGAGAGAGAGAGATTCCGCGGGCATCGCTTCAAGATAACCGTGTGTAATAATTGTCCGGCGATCTCGGGCGCGAGAAAAGCGGAGAAGATAGTCGGGAGAAAGAGAGAAAAGAATTTAAAAAAAAAAAAAAAAAAAAAAAAAAAAAGGGGAGGAGGGTGATCGTGATCGCTGGACAGCTCGCGACGGACGGATGGAGAGGAAGGAACTAATCTAGATTGGTCGGCTGGTGTGTTGCAGCCGCCGCGGTCGTCTGCACGGAGGGAACGACGACGAGACCACCGCCGTCGGCAACGTTAACGATATCGAGCGCTTCTGCCGCGGAGCCGATTTGCACGTGGGACTCGCCGCGGCCGTGTCCGCGCTGCAACCGCGTCTATAGCAACAACAGCAATCTACGCAGACACCTAAGATCGGCCCACGCGACCGCACCTGAGCTCCTCCAGCTGACATCGCTGCAGCGGCGAGAAGGTGTCGTGGTCCCGCAGTCGCTCGCGATCCTCCCCGCCTCCTCTTTTTCCGCCGGTGGACCATAGCGATCGTCGATTCGACGATCGATCGGAATGCTCCGGTTGACGCTCTTAGGACGTGATTTCGACCCGACCAATCAGCCTCCGAAGATGGATCGTTAGCGCGATTGTCTCCTCGACGCGATACACGAGCAATATAAACTGTCGTCTTTGAAAGATGACAGACAGGATTGTTATTGCACGTTGAGCGTACGAAGATTTATCGGACTATGAAAATTATTTCCATCTTATCTTTGTGAACATTTGCAGTTTGTCGAAAATTACTCATTTATGAGAGTTTTAGTTTCTTTGTCAACAGACTGATCAATCAATAGTTTATCAATTGTTACAGCACAAGACGAAGGGAGTTTGTTGAGGAGCTCACGCGTTTTATCAGTCTATCTTTGATGCTCGTGACTATTTCACTAACTAGATCAGATTTTTTTTACCTATATTATTTTATGTATCAGTAATTATAATAATGTATCAGTCAACAATTATTTTTCCAAATGTTTTTGAACTTAAATTACGAGTCAGAATCGTTAAGGAAGGTTTAATGTAGAACAAAGATAGACTGATATTTACACCGCGTAAGGACTCAATGAGAACGCACATTCAAGAGATTGTTTCAATAGCGATAAAAAGTGTTGATTAAAGTGAGATTTGTGTTATCTTCAATTCTGATTTTTATTTTAAGAGAAAATAAATTGTCACATTTTACAGAGAAATAAACACGTTTTCTGAAGAGAAATTTTAATATGTCTAAGAAAAAAGGTTCCTCAATTGCGTAAAGATTTTTTTTTCATTAAAAGGAATACATAGAGATATTATTTTGTAATATATTTTTCTTCTCTCTATTATAATATATTATATAAAAAATATATACTTTTATATGTATATATACTTTCATAAAATACAACATATTATTAGTTATCCAATTTTTTCTAATAATAAGTCTCGCAAAGCTGCTTTTCTCATCGAGGTTCATGCGTGTACAAAGTGACGCAATTAAATTACGTCTTTCGATGATTGATGATTACAGCGCGGAGAGTACGTCGCGGTAGACCGCGACTCGGAACCAGAGGTGGCAAATATCCATCTCCGTCCGTTCACAAGAACTCGCCCTCCAGCAGAAGCGACTGGCTACCCCTGGACATGAGAACGACTCCGCCGACCACGATGCCCTCTTATCGTGGATTTGAGGAGTCTTCGTCGGACGGTGTGGTCAGTATTTTACATGATTGCGACTTCATTTCTTATGTTACATACAAAGTATATTGGATTCCATTTTCCATATTTTTAAATATCAATATAATGTTCTTGCTTAAACATAAGTAGATATAATACAATATCTATATGTGTAATAATACCGAAATATAAGTAGATATAATACAATGTTTTCTTTTTATATTTTCTTAGGTCCACTTGGGTGAGGGCATAGCGGTCTGTGAAGAACAATTAAGAGCCGTTAAGTGGAGCGACTATCGCAAATTAACGCGCGGTTTGGCCGCGATACTGTTCAGCCCGACGGAATTGGCGACGTGCTCTGTTACTGGTCAACGTTGGAGCCGCGCCGGCACAGCTACCGAACGTCCTGTGAAACCTGCTCTCGACAAGGCTAAAGTTCAGGCTATTATATGTACGTATACTTTACGCACATATATCTTATATGCTAAGATAATAATTCTTCCCGTTATAGAATCGTTTTCTGTTTCATCAAAGACTACAGTTAGTTCATTTTTTGCTGCTACAGCTTACGTCACATCGAGGTTTCCGTCGGTAGATGTCAGCAGCGTGAAGCAAGTCTTAGCGTACAAGTGCAAAGAAAACTCTACCGCCCTCAAGATGAAGTCTATACGATACATATGGTGAGTTCCGGTGATTTTGTGTACTGCGGTATCTCTGGAAAAAAGTAGAGACTTCTTTCTTTTGTGTGCGTTGTCGTTTTAGAAAAGAAAGTCCTTACTTTTTCTTCGGAAGACGTTAATTTTCATAGGCTGTTAATAGTGACTGTAAAATTGGTAAATATGCATAAAAGGGGAGCAGCCTCCAATGACCTTGACCTTGACATATACTATCAAGAGCTTTGAGTAAGGTTCTGAAGGTTTTAGCCGATCGTTGTTTGTTAAAAAGTTAGGTTATTTAAAAAAAAAACAGTTTTGGAAATAATCCATTATTTTCCGACACCACGTTTACACGTACATTTAAGAAGAAATTATTTTATTTTTGAGTAAAATATTTGAAAATATTTTGGCTCTGTAAAGCTCTGAAGGTTTTAGCCGGCGGTCGTTGTTTTTTAAAAAATTATTAACAAAAACACTTTCACTAATACAACATCGTTTTTCAACACCGTGTACATTTCAGAAATAAATGTATGATGTATATATACAAAAATATCTAAACCGGCTCAGTGGTCTCGCGGCCTGAGTGCGAGGGCTGCGAGTGGGAAGTCCCGAATTCGAATCCAGGATTTTTCCGGGCCGTCTTTCAAGTCGAGTTTATCGATTGAAAAGCGAACTGAATCGAATGAATAAGAGCCTCCAAATCAGTTTGAATGGATTGTGGATATAGAAGTAGAATGTATAGAAAAATATTGTAACCCTGAAGGGAATCAATTAAACTTCCTTTATTCTTTATAAAAATATCTGCACGGAAAACCGAAGATTTCAGGTTCGGCTTCTGGCCAAGGTGTTTTTTTCGCAATATAATTTCTAAATTAATTGAGAAGGGAAAATGGGTATTTTCATACACGTGATGCAAATCTAGCATCTTATATGGATTTAAGAATTGAAAATTTCAATTCGAAAATAATATATAAGAATTTACACTCTTAAAATGTAAATATATTTAAATATATTTATTCGCAAAATATCCAGCGATCGACTCTTATCACCTGTGAAATTTTATTTATTATTACTAGTAAATGTTATTACTAGTTTTGAAAAATATCTGTGTTACACAAATATTTATGTGTATGTGGAGGCAGTGTGTTTCCCTCTACTGGGAGTTCCACTATCCAAAAACTAGACTAGGTTTGAGTGAAACCTCGCTTTACGTGGAAAGTTGTAAACTCTTACGAAAAAGAACTATAGCCGATTATATATAAATAAAGTCAGTAATATAAATATTACTGACAATCCCTCAAGAATATTATTAGGTATTACAAAAATTACTGAGAATATTACTGGCAATTACACAGAATGCCAGTAATTCTTTTGTACCACTGCCGCAATATATTACTGTCAATAGTTTTTTTTCATAAGGGAATCCATGGACCTCACCTCGGTTTCGACGCTTATTGTATAGCGAGATTCCAAATAAGTTTTCAAGTTTCCATGCAAAGCGAAGTTTTACCCAAACCTATGTGTCTAGTTCTTGGATAGTGGTTGACTTGGATAGTGGTTGACTGCGTCAACGCATACACTTTCCACGCAAAGCAAGGTTCAACTCAACTTAATCTATGTGTCTAGTTTTTTGATAATGAAGCTCCATAAGAACACACTGCCTCTACGCACACATATAAACATGTGTGTTTAACACATACATATAAATTATACATTTGCTTCTGAAATGTACACGGTGTTAAAAAACAATGTTGTATTAGTGAAACTTTTTTTGTTAATAACTTTTTAACAAACAACGACCACTGGCTAAAACCATCAGAGTCGTACTTAGGGCCATGATCTTGATACTACCCGGTAAAAAATTTTTGATATATAATTATATATACTTATACACAAATTAACATTATTATATCTAATTATGCAAATTTATATGCCGAA
>QVNW01001952.1:0-44616 GCA_014825475.1 Pseudomyrmex flavicornis
AGCGCGCGCCTCGCAAGTTCCGTCGCTATGTGCACCGCGCGCGCGCTTCTTCGTACAGACGATGTAATTACGTCAACACACACGATGATGGTGATATCAGCCCGGTCAAACGTTCAAAGAGAAACGTCTGAACGGACAGAGGCCGAAAATAGACGTATTTGTGGAAACGTGCAGGAAAACGCGATATTGTGTTTCTCGAGAGATAAAAACAAAGCGAAAGGGTTTTTTTGACGAGCCGTGTGTGTGTGGATGTACACGCGCGCGAAATATATTTTTAAACGCGCGTAAATTATATTTCACGCATAATTCGATACCGAAATTCGATTCGAAAAATTCATTTCGGTTGCTTGTTTTGCATCGCGCACGTATCGAATTATTCATTTCACCCTCTTGTGAAAAAATAAAATAAAATACACGCGTAACACAGGCACATCGCGTGTGCGCAATGCGTATAAAATAGGGAAATACATTCTTATTGGAATATTGTAATATCCTTACGTAACGGCGCAAAGCTTCCTCTTTCTTCTCTTGCGTACGGTTCAATACAGAAGAGAGAGAGAGTGGCGTTGATCCGCGAGAGCTTTAGACGTTGATCCCGCGTTATCGATTTTCCACAGTTACACGGGCCGGTTCTTCTTTCCGCGCGGCAACGCAACAAGAGAACGCGCGTTCCTCCCTTCATAAGTCATTTATCTCGTTCGAGATTCCAGAGATCTCTCGGGCGTGTCTGAGATATATACCAGGGGTAACAATATAGATACGCCTGGTAGAGAGAACGCGCCGCTTATTAATCGAAATCAGATTATAATTAATAACTGTGAGAGAATCGGGAGAGACAACAAAATCTTTGAGCCGAACACACGCGGCGTATTTCGTGGCCGACTTGAAGAGGGGTAGAAGAGACAGGAAACTGGGTGTATTCCGATATTGATAAGCGCTAGTTCGTGTCACGGTGTGTACACGAACGTGTTTGAATATCGGTCTCGTGTGATAAATGTCGTACACGTTGAAAGATATCAAAAATCATCTCGAAACGACGACTCACCTTGGATTTGTTGGCACGAATTTTCTCAGTGCGCTATCTCTCTCTCGAGTATATTATACTCGCTCTCCGAGATATTCTGTGAAATGACACAGACCGCGCGCCGTTCTCTCTCGCTTTGAGATTTTCTCTCTCTCTCCCCCTCTGTCCCTTGGAAACTGCAAGAACCAAACGATCTCTTCGCGTGACGAAGCCGCGCGGATTAAATCGCGAAAGGAAAACTACATCTCGTTGTGTTTCACGATCGTGATTTTCGTGGGTTGCTCGCAAGCGCGTGTTTTGATACAAAAGAGCTTTGATAATGAAGCGCGCGTTATTACGCGCGCGACGCATCTAATGTATCTCGAATTATTGCAAACTATTACTCACGGGAGCGCACCACCGACATATCGCGGGCTTTCAAGCAAATTACGCGGTGTACATATTTTACAACCGCCCCACATCGTCTGCGGATGCGAATGTAACTTGTATCGCGCGCTTCCATTTCGATGGTTCTTCCCGCGCGCGTATATTCCAACGCGTACGCGGGTGAAAAATAAAACCGTGAACACTCCCTCGCGCGCGTGTGTTACAAATTTCCACAAATTTCTGCGCTGATCCCCGAGCTTATTCCCTTCCCCGTCGCATTTCAAATCCAGATATTTTACATTTACGATCTTCAATAATCCACTCCGCGATATTCGGTGAGAAATTTTTCCCGATTTCATTTTCAAAGCTTCCAACCATAGTCTGACGTTATGTGTTTTTTTTTTTTTTCAGACACCTACGGGCGCGCGTTTTGGCGCATATAGCGTTAGAAGTCGCTACTCGACTTTATTAGAAGATATGTCCGGATATACATGCACGTGTAACGCCAAGTCTGCGCCAGAGATAAGAACAAACAAGTGTATAAAGTCGGATCTGGAAAGATAAAAAACGCAAGCGTGCGGAGAACTGTATTATTTTACTAGAAGTGCGCCGCGCAAAACGTGACCGAACTCTCTCCCCCGTCCGTTTTGTAATGTCGTTGCGACGCGCAGGAAGTTGTTGATAAATTTAGATCAGCGCGATGTAACATTTGTATTTCGTATCGGAATGTTGAGGGCTGTTTCCTATTTTATTTATCCGATTAGTATTTTTTTTTTACTAACAATTAAAAGACGGCAGCTCCGCTTTTTAAAATAAAATTGATTATCGATTAGGTTTTATCAGCGCTCAAGTTTTTTATCTCTCACAAAACACCGAAGCACATGTCCTCGGTAATAGTAAAAATTATTTTTCTCTTCTCTTTCTTTCAACATTTATTTCTTACGCGCTACAATCTAAATTGTACACGAGACGTTCGGTACATTTTTCGTTTACATGTTTACCCGCGCAACTTCCGTCAATATTAAATCACGCTCAATAAGCCATTAACTATTTTATAGGCTTACAATTCTCGAAGTCACGATAAAGCAAAAGTACATAACGGATAAATGTACAAACAGTACGTAATCGATAAGTATATCTGGCTGGCCGCCAATCGAAAAAACGGCACGACAGTTTTGTTAATTCCAGACGCGACGTGTACGAAGGTTTTTGTTTATTTTTCTTCTACGAACGTATCGTTACGTCTGTAATTATCGATAAATTTGAAGAGAGACCACAAACGGTCTTTCTATGAAGTTACGTTACGAAATAAGAACATATGATGCAAAATGAATATTTCAAGTTTTATTAAATAATATTGATCGTAATTTCATGTTTCTGAATATGGAAAATTGTTAATCGTATTACTGTCTGCATCACGTCAATAATACGATTACGTCACTATAATACGATCGTTTAATCCGATGATTTATGGAAAAAAAAGTGCGTGTTACGTAGCCGTTTCCCGGTTGACTGCGCCGCGCGGTTTCTCTGGTCCTTGAACGCTTTTATCCGAAAATCAATCTACTTGCAAATGCGGAAAATTGAGGGAGAGGATGTACACAGGGGGTCGTTTTGTTCTCGTCGACAACATATTTTCTTTTATCATACACATACACTTACACACACACACAAGAGATCGCGCGTAACTTACAAATCTCGCGGGATACATTTGGGTATAATAAAATTGGTCGTCGCGAGTTTAAAAATAACCAAGTGTCTCCGATTTGATGTTTTTTAGTGACGTGTTTAACGAATAAGCGACGTTGCTGTACGGCTACGATTGATTTGCTAAATATAAAACGCCGGTTACACTTTGGTGTGAGAATTTAGGTCGCCCGGTCGCGCGAAAAGGAAAAGAAGCAATTTTTCGCTGAATAAATTCAGAGATTTCGAAGGTGAACGGGATGATATTCCGCGCGCCGCGCGCGAAAGGTCCCGTTGACGCGAATCTTCTCTTCGTGTGTGGTTAGAGAGAAGATTCGCGGTAATAAAACAAAAAAAAAACGCGCCTAGTACAACGTAATAAATTCTCGTGCCTTAGCGCGAAATTGTCCAAACTCTCGGGGGAAGTGTGCTGGATATGTGCGCGGACAAGAACATGTGAAATAAAGTCTGGGCTTTTCTTATTTTTTTTTTTCCAAAGCGTCCCAGTTTCTCTATAATATTTATAGCGATATAAAACAGCGCGGCGTATAAGTTTCGGAGCCAAATCGAGCACGAACTCGATTCTCGAACTGCTTCTTATCCCGCTGTGACTTTGTCTCTTTATCTCGTTTCTCTCATTCCCGACCGTCTCCTTGTGTGTGTGTGTGTGTGTGTGTGTCGTGTTTCTACTCTCTCTTTGTGCCCGATCGAAGAGAGCGCGTTCTCAAATTTTTCATCACACGCGAGCAATTACATGTCACATAAAAAGTTGTCCGTAAGGATTTATCAACTTTTTACTTAAAAAAAAAAAAAAAAAATTATATTTTTGGCTTGCCTTTACAAGCACTTTGATTCATCCCGGAGAGTAAGCCGAGGTAGAAAAAAAAAACGTGTCGCGCGACGTTATGTCCCGCGGGTACAGGTGTTGAGAATAATTTCACCCCTCGACAATTTTCTCGTTTCAACAACGTTCCTTTTTATTCGGCGCGGCGAAAAGTAGGAGGCATGCCAAATAGTAGACGTTGGAGGAAAACTTCGCGAGTAAGTTTTTCATCGTAAGAGCCGCGGCGAAGCTATGCTCGCATGCGGGTTTTTTTTTTGTTTTAGTTTTGTACGCGCCGCACCGCCGCGCAATTCTGTAATGTCGGGGCGATAAATTCTCTGTCTCCTTGAGAATCTTGTGTCTTGCGGTTACAACACAACTATTAAAACGTAATATCTCGCTCCAAATTGCTTGTGCTCGTTTGCACATGTGTCTGATATCTTGGAGAGGCGAGAGCAAGTGCTTGATATAGGATAACGTGCGGTGGGAAACGTCTGATACTTGCCGTTAACATAAATCGCGTTGTGAACGCGTCAGAAAATGTAAAAAGCGCGCGATCACACAATCGACACTCGTGTCGTCCGCATCGGATTGTCGACGAGAGAGTAGTGTCGTGTCGTCTATTTTTCACGTCTTACACAGCGCGATGGGCACATGAATGGAAAAATCGTTTTCGTCACATTTGCCATTCGCGTCTCTCGCTTCTCTCTGTGTCATGCGAGCGATCTCGCGCGCGCAAGACAGAAAGAAAAAAAAAACAGATTATCTGATAGAAGTGTCAGTCACGTCGATGCTTGTAAAATAAATGCCAATTGAGATCCACTGAATCTGTCAAGGATTTTTCTCGTGAAGAGAGAGAGAGAGAGAGACATGTTTATTCTATATTCACATTTATTTTTGTCTCTTCGTCTTACGCACAACGTGCGACAAATTTCCTTCGGCGCTATAAATATATAATCGAAAAGTTAAGAGAAATCATTTTATTCGCGATATCTTCGTTTTATAAGCGATTATAACTGAGCCGCGTAATTGAGAGGATTAATCGATCTTATTTTTTTGTTACAGCACATGTCCGCCTGGATAAAATCTGCCCGTACTTGTCAACCTTCATCGGATTCTCTTCAATGGATACGTCGATGGTAAATCTCAGGACGTAAGTTTGAATAATTAATTAAGTGAATTATACTTTTACAATTACTTAAATTCGCTCTTCGTCATTTTTCAATATTATCTGCCCTCAACACCGTCAATTCGCTCGATAAAGCAAGCAAAAATGCGCTTGTTGTAATTGAACGAAAGACGTCGCGTCGCTCTTCGAAAGTAAAAGAACGGCAAAACACATTGTTCTTCCCGCACCATGACTTTTTTTTTAAATTTCGTTCGTGACATTTCTCCGATCACGAATCTAACCTCGCGTGGTAACGGCCTCTAAAAACCAGAAGAAAAACTTTTTAAGCAAGCATTTTTCGCCGCTGATCTCGTTTCCTCCGCGGACACGGCGCTCGCTTATTTTTACAAATCTCTTTCGCGAGGAAGCGAAGTTTAACGACTATAATTGGCTGTTTGTGTAACGATACGGTGCGCGAAAAACGCGGGAAAAAAGGCGAGACAAGTTGATGAGACCACAATAGATCTTTTGAGAGGTAAATGCGCGGGTTGGACGGAAAAGTTAATGCCTCGCAACGGACTAAATTCGATTAATGTTGCTCCTTTTCTTGTCCTTTTCGCCGCAAAAAGCCGAGGTATGCTTTCCGTCTCATCATGAATTTTTCAAACGAAGTGGCAAAGCACGAGAGAGGGAGAGAGTTACGGGATAAAATTTATATTGCGACACAAACGGCTATGCGACATATAAATCACAAGTTAACGTGGTAGCTTGGTGCTACTATTCGCTACTTGTTCGTAGGGTGAAAAAGTTACGCACGTAATTTACACATATATTCCGCATCACTGGAAGGAACGAATTTTTATTTCGCTAACAAATGACAGAAAAAAAAATCATTAATAAGAAGTATTGCGATTAAGACGCACAAACGCGCCATCGACAAAAATTGTTTTTAGTAAGAAGATCAACTCGAACGTCAGATTATAAGCGTAAAAGTTTTATATAACAGCTTTAGAAAGAATATACAAGTTAAATTTCACTCAAGTTTCAAGTAATCCGTTCGTATAATCCGTCGGAATAATTTAGCGCGCGTGTTTTAACTTAACGCAAATAAGTTTATTTGCAAGATGTTCATACAACCTCTCAAGAGAAAGAGAGAGAGAGAGAGTTCTCGTGTCTATTTCACGTCTGTTTGAGGAAAATCTATTATTTTACATATATAGGTAAGAGTAAAGAGACGTAATGTGAATTCTTTGAGGTAATCTCGAAAGAAAGCAGCGCACGTACGATCTTTTTCTCAACTTCCGTTTCTCCGCGGAAGACTTTGAGGATTACTCTTTTGTTATCAGCGCAACGGGGGAGAATATAAATGCGTTTCTCTCTTTTATTAAAAAAAATTTGTACAAACCGAAAATTTTTCTGAAAAGGAGAACAAGGGAACTATTAAATATAAATTTTTGAAGGGACGAGAGAAATATATATATATATACACGTTCAATCTTTGTATATAAATTACGACATTCTCTTTTATATTTTCCTTAATACGCGCTATAAATCTTTCTCTACTTCTTGTGATATAAAGCTGCTAATATTTTTCTTTACATATCGCATTACCTTCGATAATGATCCTCTATCTTAAAAAAAAAAATATATTTGACTCTGCATGTTGTCGTTTATTTGTTTCTTTTTCACCTTCTTTCCGTCTAATTATTGCGCATCAAACAAATTTAAATTGCCCCCCTCTCCCCTCCCTCAACAAACATCTACGGGAATACTAATTCGGAGTTTGAAACGCGCACGTTTAAGACAGTTGAAAAGTTTAATTGCGTTTGTCACAGTAAGAAAATAGGATGTTTGCATAAAGAGACGAACGGAACGGAGAAATGTCGACCAACTATTATTCTCTACATTGTGCGAGTGCCATTGTGCTTACTCTCTCGTTACTACTTTCTAGCTGCATTAGTTGCAACTAAGCGAAATCAGTTTGTCCCGAGAGAGAAAGAGCAAACCATGTTCTCGCGCGGAAAAACAAATGTTAAATCTGATTTAATAAAATAATTACAATATATTGAATTATTCGTTTTTTGGTAAATAAGAGATTTACGTTTTTTTATTTTTTCAATCACTTGCATTATCAATCGATTCGTCGTGAATCAGCGTGAAATCGCGAAAGAGAAACACGAGAGAGAAAGAGAGAGAGAGAGATTTTGAGCTGTCTCTCAGCGACTGTGATATTGCATATTTCTCAATCGTTCGTAATTATAATGCGCATAAAATCATTCGGTTAACGGGACAAAATGATAAAATTTATTGCGCGCTTCGCTCATATGCGGCTGATTTCTCTTATGTGACGCATCTCTCATCAATCTAAATTATTTTTCCAACAACGTGAATATTGTCTTCCATTTAGACAAAATGGCTATTTGTTTATGTGACAATACATTTATATATATATTTATGTATATATCTTTATAATATACTTCTATTTATTATATCTATTTGATTGGAGAGAAACTGGAAATTGCAGTTAATGGAATCAATGTAATTAACGTAAACGATTAAATAATATTCGAGCGAGCAACATTCGAACTGTTAATTTTCTACTAATTAGATATGAAATTCGCGAGTGGCTATTCAATTTCGAGTTTGGGCTATCGGTTTTATTAAACATCACACTCGTTAAATCTCCCACTTGAAGAGAAAAATCGAATCGAAATACGCGAGAAGAATTGCGGGAAAAAAACGCACTCACGGTTTTTAACGCCAGCCGTTTTAAACGTCATTTTGAAATCGATAGAGGCGATTGATTGCAGCGATATCAAATCATTCGCGCCGAGTCCATATTTCGAAATGCTTCAAAAGAAATTGTTTGGCCCGATTGAAACCTCAAAACTCCAATGTATTTGTATATTTGTGTACAATCCTGGTATTAATCAAACGCGCATAATTTATCTCCCGAAATCATTCTTATAATCGGTCGTGATTAATACAAATGTGTTTAGGTTACGATTTTTCAAAGAGAGAAAGAGAGAGAGAGAGAGAGAGAGAGAGACAGAGAGACAGAGAAAAAGCTCTGGATGTATCGAGGCAGAACAAAGTGTGTCGAGGCAGACAGGCGCCGCCGGGCTCAGTAGCATTTAGAGAACGCCAGTCATTTATTTCTTCTCCCATGCACGTTTTTACACACGAGTCATTTATTGCCGCGCAGGTTCGTTGGCGAAGAGGAAATGGCGGACACAACGTGGAGATCGGAGCTCTTCGTAAAAGCTTGTATCGCACTGCGGTCCAATTGACACGCACAAAACCCATTTAATAGATGGTCGAAACGTCACTACGTCGGGATTAGCACGTATCTCCACGCGATTTCCGTTCTCCTCTCGTGGGAATTAAACTGTTGTTGGCGAATATATATGTATAGGAGCGAATATATATATATATATATCCTCCGGATATTATATTCTGATTCTTCAGACACCGGAATGTTTTGTTTTCTTTATCCTTTTCTTAAAATAATTAAACGCACCGCGCGAGAGTCTCTTGTACTTTGCCGTAAAATTTCCTTTGCCGTAAAATAAGAGAAACGGCGCCAGACAAAAAGACGATCCTTTTAAAAGAAGATCGTCGCGATAAACACGTTACAACGACGAGTCGAGTTTTGCAAGCGAGGGTCGCGGCGTTGAAACGTCGAGCTTTTGCGAACTTTCTTCCTCTGAAATCGCGTTATTCTTTTTGTTTTCCCCCATTTGTCGCCGGGAAACGACACGTTTTTTCCAGAAGCCGGGAATATCTTTTTATTTATTTATTTATTTGTCCGACCTATGCGCGGGCAAATGTATCACACTTCGAGCGGTGACATCGCCACGAACCGCCGTCGGAAAACACGCACCAGCCGACGCGACGTTCGCGTGGGTGCAGAGACACACACACACACGCACACACGTGACATCGATCTCGAAGACTTCCTGACCTGGGCGTGGCCTTCACGAAAACCGGGAATAAAGGGCTGCGATCGTTTGTCTAACGTCATCTCTCTTAAAGCGCGAGTCGTCGGTTTTTTCAAGCGCTATATGGCAAATCACACTCTTTACGGGCGAGCTTTATAGACCGTTCGCAAGCAGATATACAGCTGATAGCGGTTTTATTCAAGAGTTCAGCAAAATTTATGCAACACTGTTCCGATGATTCACAGATAATGTATAATATGTATTATAATTTGCATTACGAACTTGTTGATATGTACGTGTTATGAAATCTCTCATCTTATTTTTGAGCACTGGAACAAATCCGTCGAAATTCAGATTTATCAAGATACTTTTGTTCAACTGTGTGTTGAAAAAAAAAACTGTTTTTCTAGTTGAAAGATTTGTGCGTTAATTAATTATCTAAATGTTAAAGAAATTAAAACAAATAACGAATAAAACCGAATAGAAACGAATAAAACCTCAATTTAATAGTTCTTTTTTTTTCAGACACCCATCAAATTGATGTAGAAATGTGATAAAACTGCATATTCATTCAATTCTGGTGCTGTTCCAGTTTCTAGTCACTCGAACTGTATATATAATTTGCGTCCGACGCGAAAATGCCCGTGTATTTCAATTTGTACATTTTGTAACCGGATATTCAAGTTTTGTTGTCGTTGTCGTTGTTGTTGTTGTAATTTACGCGAAGAAACTGGAAGACTCCCACTTGTATTTAAAGCGTGTTTAATGCGCGGTCGCGAGTTATATTCCTTTATTTCCTCAACGAACGGTTTTCTTGCACACAGCGGAGGAAATTAAACTTTTCCTTCCACAATACCAATTTTTTCCGCCAGGAATATTCCGCATAGGAACATCAGTGACGCTCGGTTACGATCCTGAGAAGTATCCGCCCTTTTTCCCCGATTTATAATTCCTTCTTCCGATACGTTAATTAATTATGCCGCGCATATAATGCGCCAAGCCGCGGTCGTTCTGCCACAGACGAAAGTTTGTTCGCGCGCGTGTTTTATAGCGCGCGGAGTTACAAACTACATTCCCGAAATATCGGAGAGGCCTGTTACAAATCGCTTACTCTAGTTACGTGGGCGAAAGTGAATAATTTATTTGGCTACGAGAGTTGGCGGACACACATGTTAGGCGAAATCGAGTTAACGATTTATCGCGTCACTCCTAACAACGGTTGAAAACTATATAAGTTCCTTCAAAATAAATTTAGATTTTAACAACGTTTGCATAATAAATTGTCTGATTGACAACTATGTGTGCGTGACATCAATCAGCTAGAATACCTTCAAGATCTTGTATCTTATTTGTTGTAATTATTACTTATTTTATTTACTTTTCATTTCTTGCATTATATTGATTTACTTTTGACAATCGGTTTTATTGTGAGAAAAACCGCAAAAACGTTCGACAAAAATTGGCTTTATCTTTTAAACTCGAAGACATTTTCGACTCCAACAACTCTGTGTGCGGCTCTTCCCGGCCCTTCACTGTTCAATTTGACTGAAGATCAATAGACCCTTCTGCGTTTTTTTGATGTTTCAACTGGAGATTTTGTGTTTTTTTTTTCACTCGTACGGATACAAAAACGTAATAATAATATCATAAGCTTAAAATCTCTCGGCAACGAGCGCACACGTTTCAAATTTTGCAAACTTGTGTGTCAATCTTTTTATATTTGTACGCGCGCGCACACATCGGTACGTGATCTCGCGATATTAAGAAACTAATCGTAATTGTAACAAGGTATACATAGTTGTACAAACAGATAATAATAAACAAGTCTCGGATTGAGAAGCGCCGAGAAAGCAGACCGCTACCGTTTAATTAATCTTCAGCATCGTCTGAGTAGAGCGAAAGCTCGATCCGCGCGCTTAATTAAAGCGTCTAAGCGACGCCGCGTAACATCGGCTGCATTTCAACGAGCCACGGTAGATCTCCGGGGCATTAAATTCGATCCGTTGTATATAATTCGGATGGATTAGCGATCTATTTTTGCGCCGCTGACGTATCAATTTTCGTTCGCCGCCTCTATTTGCTCAATTAGAACACGCCGTGTGTTTTCCGAGTGTTCCGGCTTACTTTTATTAGCTCTTTTCTCGCGCGTGTGTTTCACGTTGGTATATTTAATTTAATTTTTCATTTCAGATCCATTTAATTATCGACGACGATATATAATCGCGCGCTCTTCGCAAATTTGATCGAACCTTTGTCGAAAATATTATCTCATTTCTCCCGTCTCTCTTCTTTCGTCGGCCGATATGAAATAAACTGTGATTATAAAAAAAAAAAAAAAAAAAAAAAGTCGCTGTCAAAGGCTGTTGAACGCAACGTCTATTTCACGTGCAACGAAAAAAAAAAGAGAGTCTGCAAAAATGTCCATTATAATCGCCAAAACAAAATAAAGCGAAATAATACAAACGCAACGTATGTATAACTGCTCCGCGGTTGTGTTACATTTCCACCGAATATACGCGTCAGATATATCGAACGAACGAGTGGATGGCTTAATGGAGTTTGACCGTTGATAACGATGATAGGGAAGCCCCGAGTAATAACGTTGATAACGCGCTCATCGCCGAAAAGCTATGTACACACACACATGCACACGTGCGTCCGCGCGCGCACATCCCGCCATTGCGTAGAGTGGTGGTGTTTATTTATTGTGTGTTTATTGTCACATTTGTTCCGTTCATGTCGCGCATATTTGTTATGTTTAGATAAATACGCACACACGCACACATATGTATAAAACTTGCGTGTGCACATGTGCGATAGACACGAAATCTATGGGAGCAAGTCAAGTGCTCCCATACTTTTACGCGTACACATAAACGTTGACATTCGAAGGGAGAACTTTGCGCCATTAGTAATTATTTTCGGAGTTTGCTTGCCCCTTTTACTCGAGTGTATCATTCGAACTCGTTCATGACCACGCGTCGTGACACAATCGCCAAATGTCGCACTTGAAAATGTTTTTCCAATTAGTATCACGCTGGTAAATTTCACATGAAGACAATTTCTCTCCTTCTCCGCGCGCGATATCTATTTTATGGCACACTTATAGATAGCACGTGTATCGCGCGCGTAGTAAGGGAAGAAAAATGAAACATCGCACTTGACATACTTATAATCCGTCTTCTTTTTTGTTATATCAAAGTCTCTTCGTGAAACTTCGGAGACGCATGCGCCAAAACTTTTTGCATTTTTCTCTTCACGTCAACTCGTAAGAAAAAAAAGAGAAAGTACGACCGGTTCCGGCAAATCGTAAAACTCGAAACTAAATTCCCAAGAGTTTAACCTGAGACCGAAGAAGAGTTTTCCCATGTGTTCAAATTTTCGCCCTCCCTCCGAAATGAAGTCGCGTGGAGAAAACCAAAAAAAAAAAAAAACTTTGCTACATCGTACGCGAAAAATTTGTTTCCCGCGGATTTGCAAGATACGAATTTTCACGGACGCGCCTATCTACGGAGGCGAATAAGTGCGCGCGCTTAACACGCAGTTTGCATTTTGTAATTTTTTTTTTTTTTTTTTGCTGCACTTTTAGCATTTTTTTCGCGAAACGCACAGCCTGAGTGTGTGCTTAAGCATACCGAGAGAGCGAGCGCGCACGAACTCTCCGGTATCAACGGCACATATAGTCGCTATCCCTATCGACCGCCCCACATATTACACCTCCACATTCTTGCTCCTACCCTGGTTCCCGACGTTCCTCATCCCCCGTGTCAAACTGCAGCCAATTGGACTCGTGTGTAGCTAATGCCCGCGCGTTTTCAGTCTTTTCTTTTTGCGAGAAAATTGAAACGTCAAGATACATACGTGTGTATCGAACAACGATTGCAACACAATTTGCAAATGATATTTAAACGGGGGTGAGATCAATTTTGCAAAATGTTACTTTGCATCTGATAATTTTTCGCGCAAAACTCGTTAATAGTTCGTCCGATATAATCCTTTGTATCTTTGATAAATATTTTTTGTGACACGAGCACTTTATTCGCATGTAAAAATATGTTCTTTATTTATTCATTACACTGCACCAGCGTGCAACACGAAGGGAAAAATTTACAAGTGACATTTGAGTGCGATCAGTTTTGCGAAAATCGTTATTTCTCGTCTAATATTTTTTGCGCCAAATCGCGTTAATGATTCACATCTGGTAATTCCTTCGTATCTCCGATAAATATTTCTGGTGACTCGAGCTCGCGTAAAAATGTGTCTTTTTATTTATTCATTGCGCGGCGCGAAAGAAGAGTAAATAATAATTTTCTTAGAGCAATTTCTAATGAAATATATGCACATGCAAACGGCTATCCGTTAGCACACATTAGCCCCATTTGTAACATATATTGGAACGGCTCTCATTATCTTCAACGGAAATGAGGCGCACATGTTGCGAGAGAGTATTGCCGTAGATATTTATTAATCGCGGAAAACAATACCGCGCTTTGTAAATTCATCGCTTATTAATATCGTAATAACAAGTTTTATTGCCGGCAATTGACGCGCGAGACGCGCGGAGTGGATATTACATAAACTTTTATTCTCTCGCGATGTTACATAATGAGAGAAAATCGCGTTGATGCGACAAAAAAAAATAATAATAATACGACGAAACACACAATACGATTATATTCTTTTAGTGAATATTTCCTTCGCGTCAATGCATCGGACGTTTTCTCGTAAGTGAAGGAAGAAAGCACTCTGATGAGATTCAGCCGCGATTTTATAAGAGCTTCCGCTTTTCTGACGCGAGCGATGAGAGCGCGACTAGAAACGTATATTTCACGCGAAGCGGCAAATCTGTTTGAAAAAAAAAAAAAAAAAATTCTCACCGACTAAGTTTTTAAAAGGTTGTCGACTATGTCACACACACTTTTTTGTTGAATATAAGAAGCGACTCGAAAGAAGGAAGGTACTCGTGTTGCATTTTGCTAAAAACTGAATAATCAAGTAATTCGCGATATCGTGATATTTGCTAAAATAAAAAACACATATAAATGCAATTTTACGAACAGTGAGCGTAATATAATAGTATTCGACGCGAGCAGTAATTTAAAACAGGCAATTGAACTAAACACGATGTGTATAATTTATTCTCTCTCAAATTTATTAAATAAATTGATATAAGTTGCGACTTTAAATTTTAAAGACCCCAAGTTCAAGAAAATGAATTATGTAATAAGTTAGAGAAGATAAAACATCGTGTTTGTCATATTTTTGCCTGATTAAATTTGCCTTTACATTGGCGCCACTAGAGAATTTTTTCATTTATTTTTTGGACCAAATATTATCTCTCTCTATCGTTATCCACGCTGTGAAAGCATCAAGCTGTGTGTCGCAAAGAACAACATCGTAATTAGGAGAAAGTTGGTCTTGATAGTGTTGCATATACCCAACCTCGAAAAGTCTGACAAAGCCCGACGAAGTTTCTAAACGTTCAGATTCAACTTTCTCTTCTCAGTCTTTCGCGCAGCGACTTGCGGCGGTGGTTTTCATAAAACCTGACGCAGAAAAATAGGGCGTTGCTCGGCATCCGCAGCGCAAACGAGATAAACTTCTTTCCGGTGCGAGACCTACGGCGCAAGCAGCTGCCGCTGTAAATTTTATCCCCCTCCGTAACCCTCCGCGCGTAACATAATGAGTTTCTCGCGCGCGAGAATAGAGACGTCGCATCTGGGCGTGTCGGTCGAAATCCCCCGCCCCGGAGATCAGTATTGTTTAATTAAAATCCACGCGTAAGTTTCTCAATCGCGATGTTCATGCGTGTGTATCGCGTTTCACTTTTTCTTCAGATTTAATTCGACGTCGTTGTTAAAGCGGCGAGACAGAGAGACAGAGAGAGAGAGAGAGTGCACAAACTTTGTCTAGAGAAGATTGCTTCCTGTGACAACAGATACTCTGTCAGATGCATCGTACACGTGGAATGTTACAACCTACGTCCCATCTCGTATATGCACTTTTGTGACCTCTCGGCTATTAAATGTACATGTTGACGATAACGCATATATTGAATAAATTTCTCTCTTTTCTTTCTTTGTAAAGAAATGAAACTTATAACACATATAAAAAAAAAAAAAAGAAAAAACAACAACAACTATTTCTCCCACACAATGCTCTCTCTTCTGCTATTTTCCACACGCTAAAGATGCAATCGTGCACAAATCGCAACTATTTTGCAATAACAATTTGCTCTGTGTATTTCGCCATCGTGTTATATGAAATTTGCAGACAGATATTTTCCATGTAATGTCAAGCTGGCATTAAATACCACTCCATAATGTAAGAGGTTTACATAGACATGTATATGATACATAATTGTCGTAACTTTATCGTCAGAACTTCGCGGAATCGATATGGAATCTCGAACCGACTTACTCGATCGAATCGGTCCAAGAAAGCGCTCTCGAAAGCGAAATTGGGAGTTAAACTCCGCTTTACCGCGATTCGAGCGCGTCTATTGTCGATCATTAGACGCAGCTAATAAAGTATTTCTCGCCGCCATAAGCTTCAATTTCCGAAGCAACCAATTGCAGCGGAATAATCGCGATTGTGCGCGATCCGGTGTCTCTTCGTTATTGTATAACGTTGTCAGGCAATAACGAGAGAAATTATATAACGGATAATAGATGAAATATTTATTATTTAAAATCGAAAAATTTATTTACCGCTTATTTAATTTTGCTAAAAAAGAAACACTTGGCATTCCGCGAGCGATTAAAAAAAAGATTTATAAATTCTTCAACGTACAATATAAATATGTCATTGCGATAAAAATAATTTTACGCGATCGTTTTAATCGTGTCCGAACAGCTGATGCCGATGAGAACGTCACGATTGACACACACGAAGCCATTAAGAGCGCAGCTCTTTAAGAACTTCATCGTGTCCGCCGTTCCGAACCGAAGTTTAAAGGTGAAACGCGCATTCTGGCACACAGCGACAGCTGCAGCTTGTGAAACCGCCGTCGCTTTATGGATTAACGGGCGTTCGCGTGCACTTTCGCGCAAGTTTCGCGCAACACGGACGAATTTCCGACAAATTTCTATCGCGCGCATAACGAACAAAGTAAACGCGCGCATCTCCCCTTTCTTCCGCCCGTGTGTCGATGATACTTGAAATTTGCCTTTTGTGTTTTCCGACGAATGTAATCTTATCTCTTCCAGAGTGCAATTTGATTCTCGATTCGCTCTTTGAGGTGGCGGAACAGACTTTGCTCGCGCAATACGGATGCGTATGTGATAAATGAAAGAGATGATGTGAGGTGAGAGATATTGATTATGCGCTCAATTTAAAACTACAAAGAGACAATAAAAAAAAAAAAAAAAAAAAAAAGTGTGAAATTAAATTCTCGAAACGCGTGAGGGGGGGAGAGGACAGATCTTTTTCTCTGTACAATCAGCTGATCGACGAAATGGCGACTTTTGCTGAACTGTCAAAATCGTTACGAAATTATGTAAAAAAAAATTTATATAGAAGGCGCGTTGGGAATGAAAATTTCATGCCCAATGACATTGTAGTACATCCGCGCGCGTATTTCGGATTTGCGCGATTTCATTTTCTATTCCGAAGACTTTTTTCTCTTCATTCGCGCTTAATTAAAAATCTTGGAAAAGAAGAAGGTAACGTGAATAAAAACATCCACCGGTTGGTGGCTGCAACTAGGCCGTGAATGCACTTTTATCTCGATAACAGCGTACGCGAAAATCCGCACTGCTTTTGCGCAAGTACGAATTGGGCTTGAAGCCAGCTCATTTTAACAAAAATAGCGAACGCTCTCACGTCATCTCTTTTCACCTCGTGCGTTTTTTGTTCTTTGGGCTTCTCTTTAGCGATGTTCGTACCTCGCTTTCTGTAAAGCGAAGCGTCTTTCTTTCAACGCGGTCCGCCGACCTTTTGTTCGGAACGGCATGAAAAAAAAAAAGAAAAAAAAAAGAAAAAACAGGAAGAAAAAAAGATAGAGATATTGTTTCGAACGTAGAGACAATAATTGCAGACAGCCATCGAGTTTAAAGGATAATTGGAAAACGTCAAAACACTCGTCGAGAGGAATATCATATTTCACTCTCTCTCTCTCTCTCTCTCTTTCTCTGGAGATACACATGGAACGCAATTATTATAAAAAATGCGCGATTTCCTTTGAACTGCTCATTGTGCCAAACCGATTTTGCTTTCTAGACTTTTTGTTCTCTTACGTCGGATTATCGTATTACAACGAGAGAGTGGTCCTGTTATGTAAAACTTGTTATCTACGCTCTTTCTCGCTCGCAGATTCTCGAATGGAGATGCTATTTCCGATTTGCGAGACTTGCGATATTGACTCGAGAACCGCGACGAGAAAAGCTCACTTAACCTGCGCTTTCCCTAAAACTTTTCGTTGATAAATCTGTCGACGCTCCAATGTCGACACTTCGTGAAAAAGTGATTTCGTTCTTGAGAACGTGCGGAAAGATGAGACACGACACTTGGATGAATTTTCGACGGATTCGCCGAACGAAACTATAAATCATTTTTTCTTTCTCTCTTGTTGTCTTTATTTGAGAAAGACTGTTTCACTCTCTCTCTCTCTCTCTCTCTCTCTCTCTCTCTCTCTCTCTTTTTCTCTTTCTCTGGTCTCTGTCTGTTTCTTCTCTCGCGACAATAAATCCTCCTCCCTCCCAAAAAAGCAAACGTCTTCACTCAAAGGCTTCTCTTCTTTTTCTCAGTTTGCGGTCGACGCGTCACCAGGCTTGAGAACAACTTCAAGACGACAAGGAAGACGAAGCTCGGCAAGGAGGGGCGTGAACGAGGCTTCGATCGACTTTATATCGATGGAGCCGTCTTGATGGAGCCTCGCGTGGTACTACGCGAGGATTATCCGGCCTGGCCGTCGGACTAATTCCTCCGGCAACAGGCCCTGGCGATCTTACGGAGCGGCGTGTGCGTCGCGCCGCTCTCTCATCCCCGTCGACGGCGACAGACCCGGCCACTTCCACTTCCTCCACCCCACATAGTCGCACCATCACCTGATAAGGTATACGTTTCATTCCGTGTGCGTCACATAAGATTTCCATCAATTTGCTCACTTTCGTTTTCTTTTTTTATGTGCTTGAGAAAAACAAAATCCGTCATCTTCTTGCGCGGTGTCACGCAGAACACACAGATCTTAGTGAGCATTCCGGGACCTCTCAATTATAATACACGAATATATATTGTGGAGATTGACCGCGCGCGTTAAATTCACAACCTCGCAAACAAGATTCTATCGGTGTGGCACTACAGATAATGGCGGGGTGACCATTTGTGCTCGATGACCCGATATGTTGATTAATCTCTTCATTGCGCTATACAATCTGATAAGGTCCGGCAATTGGCTGCGAGTACGTTGGAGCACGCTCGGTCTAACTGACTGCTCTGTCCACACACTCGGGTGTGTGTTTGCGCTAGAGCTTAAGATCCCTCAGCAGACCGTTTGCACGAAGACGTTGATGGACGAGCGTGTACATGCAAACTTCACGACCATCTGGTTCATCTCGCTCCCTATACGTCATGCGATAATCGACTCGCGCAGAAGCGCAATGTGCCTCACGTGCAAACACAACAACCGTATATCCGCGGTTTCAGCAATTCGTTCAAGATGCGGAAGCGCGCGCACACACACACACATATATATATATACGCCGCAAACACTGTCTGAGAAATTGCGTTTCATCGAGTTCAAGCAAATAATCACCGATGTGTGTTTCCAAATTTCGAACGCGCGCAAGAATCATCGTGCGCGAAAATGATTGCCCGGATCTTGTTCCACTAGTCCGAGAGATCTCTCGCAATATTCGAGATATCTCGCATTATTTCTGCGGTACACACCGATATGCGAATGTCGCTCCGAGTGAATGCGCAATTTTGCGTTGTCTTGTGAGCACGCGTTATGTCCCCGACGCTTGAGTTTAACGAGACGAGAATATATCTCCCTGGATCGTTTCCGCGAGAATCGAGCCAGGACAAATTTTTGAAAATTATCGTCACTTTTCGTTCGGTAAAAGAGGATGCGAAAATCTTTTTTTCTATGTTACACATTCGGTTTTTATTTTGTACACAGTCGCGACAGAAGAGGATGCTTTGTATCCGATGTGTGCGTCGGAGATTACAATATTATGAAAATTGTTTTTATTTTTCGCAGCATTAGCGATAGAGAGAGAGAGAGAGAGAGAGAGAGAAAGAGTTTTACATATCCGCGCGCTGCGGAATTATTCACCGAAGAGCGCTTTTATTCACATCGGTCGCGTTTGAATTTTTTGCATCGCTTACGCCAACGAAAAACCATCGATAAGCTGACCTTTTCGATCGGTAAACGTTAAATGATTGATAAAAAAAAAAAAAAATTCGCTATATTTCTTTCGTAAAGTGGCACGCTCGAAATGTCACCTATTGACAAAGTTTCTAAAAACTAGGAATGGTCGGCAAATTGCGCAAAAACTCTTGTGTGCAATATTTGCAAAACAATTAAATTTTTTAATCTGAGAGTGCAAATAGACGGGAAAATCGTCACGGTTTATATTGTAAGTGCGTTCTGACAATTTACAAGGCACTATCGTGAAAATCGTGGGGCGATAGTAGCAATAACAATGAAAATATAGTCGCGCGATTCTTGTTCTCGTTTTAAAAATATCTTCTCGCGCGTCTGTGTATACATAATAAGTATACAGAAAGATAGGGAGAAAAAGATAGAAATAACATAAATATTTCAGAGCTGGAGAAACGGCCGCAGCCGCAGCCGCCTCGGAGCTCTGAGGAGCTGGAGGATCTGCACAAGCTGCTGCACTTCCCCGAGGAGGTGGCGCTCAGGTTGACGGAAAGCGAGTACCAGCTATTTTATCAGGTACCACCGTACGAGTACCTAAGGCACGTGGCGCAGGATCAGACCACGTTGCAGAAATCACCTGCCAGGCCACCCCCGTCGTCGAGTCGCAGCTGCAGCAATCCCAGCACCGCCAATAGCTCGACCCAAACCGAGGACGAATCCTCCTGGCCTGTACCCACGGTGTATTCCACCGTGCAGACTCTCATCGATCGTTTTAACGAGGTGTGTGTGTGAACATTTTTCATGCGCTTTTTTGTACGCGTCGACGAGCGAACAGACGATTCCGTTGACACAAATAAGAGTTGGACAATACAGATGATACGTACGTAGACAAACAGAGTAGCGAACGTATGCAATAGATGCGAATCGACAGTCAAAGAAAAGAAACTCGGAGTCAAGGATCTCGCGGAAGCTCTCATCGTTCGCTTTTAATGAGGTGTCCACTTTTCCAGCGGCTTTCCGCACATTTTCGCACGACACTTTCACCTACTCTTCACAAACACACACACACACAAAACACGGATATCATATGACCTCGTCTACTCGTTTCCGCCACTCCTTCCCCCATTTCCTACTCCAGCGAGTCCTCCATCCAAGGTTGAAAACGTTGGGTCCTTCATCCTTCCGCTTTCCACGTCGTTCTCTCTTTACTATCGTGTGCTAAACAAAAGCCTCGGGATAGAGAGAAAGCTGTTGAAAAGTACTACAGACGACATTTTTTTCCCCTCTCTCGCCCTTTCCTCAAAAAACTGCAGCATTCCGCGAAAAATTTTTTCAAAAACCATCAATTTTGTTTTCATCTGAAACGTATTAATCAATAAACTGCAAATAAAATCTGTCAATAAAAGCTATCCAGATAACTAGGAAAACAAATTGGTTCGAATTGATTTTCGATTCACTTTGCGACTACAGTCGCGTCTCCTCTACCTCTGCGCTAGAGTGCTATACGCGAACATTTGCCCCGAAATACCGAAATAATTCCGTCTCTATTTTTAACTTAAAGATAAAATATATAACAAGGTAAAATATATAACAAGCTCGAAGTCAACGAACCGGCCGGTGCATGTTGTAGCAACTTGTTGAAAAAGATACAGCGTGAATTATGTTAATATTTTATGTAACACTGAAATCTCACTGACCAAACATTTGTTGAAGAAATTATAAGAATTTGTACATGTGAACAAATACAAAGTTTATATACGAAAAGTTAGAAACAACGACATTCCCTACATTTCGAGAATGTTTAACGCGTACACGCGGAGAAAGCAACGCGTGTTATTTTATCGCGTCCATGGTCCTGCCTTCTGCGCGTCGCGCTAACCTGTTGGAACACTGGAAACTTTAATTCAGCTATGGAGATAATAGCCGGTCTGAAGTAAGTACAAACGTAATGCTCGGCGTCAGCAAAATGTCACTCCCCCCGTTAAATCCCTCTACTTAAAAGAGATGAATCCTTTTGAATCTCTCCTTTTCTTGCGATTTGCTTTGTTAAATAAACGAGACACACACACACACATGCAGTCGAGTCTGTATTTTAAATCTCGACTGAATACAAAAATCGTAATGTAATTTCTCGATACTCCTCTTCCGCTCCTCTTCTTCGTCGCATTACGAAAGCCCATCCGTCTTCATTTCGCCGTAAGCAGCTAAACGCGGGACAAAGTTGCTACCGGCACCGATAAATCATTACGGGAAGATAGTCGGATTTTCCGTTACTCTCGAGTTTCGACTTGACTGAAGACTGTCATATAATTGATGTTTGCAATTAAAATCAATTAATTTTGTAAAATTCGACAAAAAAGAAGAGAAAGAGAGAGAGAGAGAGATTATTTTGCGCGTTTAACAATCTGTAAAACTCACTCGAAGCGAATTTACGAGTGTTATTCTTTTTATTTATAAACTTGCGCGATAAAGAAATGAAAAAAAAAAATGTTTTAGATCAGATACGCTGAAGATCTGTGAAACGTATAATTTTTCCGACAAGAGTTTACACGACATTAATCCGAACTCAAGGCTCTCGTGAAACTTTGCCTCGATGTGTCGCGTGACGTTGCGACTTTCGAGGTCGCGTTCGCTCAATTAATCTTCATCTTTTGAGGAGGCAAGGAAGCCTTGAAATTATGTGTGTCCCCCGCACTGTGACATGACAGATCTTCCTCTTTATTCGGACTGTGCTACTTCGTAGATGGGACATTTTTCCGAGTATTCGTTTTGTTGCGATAAAAAAAAAAAAAAAAAAAAAAATTATGAGAGAAAATCTCCCGCGACACACAGTCGCGTGGGATTTAATTTCATCTCTGTATTATCTTTTGATTTATTGTATCTTTTATTGTCACAAGACACACATTACGAAAAATGTTAACAGGGCACTAAAAATCACAAGTCATTTGCTGCTCTCTGAATTTCTCGGAGCGAAATCTAACGCCAAACGAGCGGATATTCACTCCAAGCGTTAGTGAAAACGCTGTCGCTTGTAATTAGTGAGATTGTAAATTAGAAATTCACTTTTCACACGCGCAAATGATTATTTAACGACGTGTCGCTCGTTTCGAGGGAATAATTATTGTCGCAAATATTTATTCTTGCAATTTGTGTCTTCGAGTAAATCTCTCGGTTATTTTAATTCGTAGAGAAAAAAATGTTCTCGAGAAATCACTTCAACTCGAACCTCCGCTTGTTAAGATCGGTGGTCTACCGATTCAGATATCGAGATTCTCTTGGCGATAATTATTGGCGAAATCATTACTTATATAGCGAATGCGCTTCACGCGAGTGAAAATATTTCACTCTACGAAGAACGAAGTGAAATATTCAACAGAAAGCGGAAGAATTCGCTCCGTACAAGTTTCCAACTCAAGCGATTCGACGATCACTCGATTTTTTACTCGAGAAAATTTGAGAGAGCACAAGTTGGCAATCGAGCATGTTGTTCGAAGTCTCAAAATTTCATCGATCAAAAATTTCGGCGACATCTTCGCCGAGATTCGATGAATCAACAACTTCGTAAACAACATTCGAACACGTACACGCGCGTACAATATCGCCAAATCAAAGACCAATTCGACGAGTATTGAATTTTTCACATGATTCTTAACGCAATAAATCTTCTTGGAGACCCGATGTGAGATGGAGATTAAAATCTCTGTGGAAAATAACGACGCACTTTCTCCGCGAACGTTTGAAATCTTTCACGTTTTTCACGTGCATTTTAAACGGGCGGACGATCAAAGTATACTTGATCTACTCGAGCTTTCGGTCGGTTCCGAAGCAGTTATTCTACCACGAATTTTCCGTTCCAAAACTCACGTCCATCTCAAAAAGCCGATCATTAGCGTCAGTCGCGGACGTTTATCCGCACGGATTCGATTTGAAATCAATCGTCCTCTCGTCTTAATTTGTCGAGATTTAACATCTTCGTGAAATATTTCAGCGTTTCAAACATCGCGCAATTAATTTTATTTGTTATCACAAAAAATACTTCATTTTAGTCTCGATAAAAAAAAAAATCAGGAAGATTGGCGTGTTTTTCAATTATTATCGCACTTCAGTCAAGTTCGAAGTTGTCGAAACTGCGCTCGGATTGAATTTCCGTGCGGTCGAGGATGTTTTTTTCCCAAAATTTATAATCTCGTTTATCTACAATTAGCGTTTCACACAACTGCGTTCTCTCACCGTTTCTTTTTCAGCAATTATCGCGAGATAAACATTAATTATCGTGAACTTTTGGCGAGCGATGCTCCCGAGCCACGTGCTCGGTTTGTATTTTCGCATTATAGATATTATCGTACAAGCGGCTCAGATTTCAAACGGGAGAAGCGTTCGGAAAACGCTCTTCTGCTTGAGAGAGATGATTGAAATACTTATGCTCTAACTTATATACCAAACTCCGCCTTTATTGGCGTGCAGTCGCTGCATAAACGCTAACGGTAACGACTTGCTCCCGGGCGTGTGTTCCAGCATCTTCGACCCGCATTTTCGAACACGTCTCGTCGCCGGGAATAATAGCATTACCACAAGCCAATTGTTCAACCATTTTTTGCGAAAGAAACAAAGTATTGATAATTATTTTTTACGATCAATCGAAGAGCATCGCCCGCTGCGCCTGTTAGATGTTTCAATTTCTTTCTTACACAAATTACATTCCGCGCGTCTTATCTGCACGAGACGCAATGATGTAACTTTTCGTGGCAGTTCGCTCTATTGAAAGTATATCTCGTTCGAGTTTTATCGAGCGCGACACGTGGGTCGTTTCTATCTCTATATAGGCCCGCGCGACGCCCCCATTTCCCGAAACGATTCAACGACGTAATCGCATTATTTCGCGAGTTCTTTCGGGGACTGTGACCTCTTTCGATCCGATACCGAGCTAAATGTTCTCGTTCTCGTTGAAAAAAAAAAAAAAAAAAAAAAAATCCGAGATTCCGTAAAAAAGATAAGTACGCACGTATGATTGAAGTGATCCGTTGCTCGAAAAAAGCTTTGAAAAGAGATTTTCATGATCTATATCCTAAATCTGTTTCTCTCTTTCTCTGTCTAAAATATAAAATAATTTACTAAAAGGTTCCGCGACTGAAAATACCTTATCTGGCAATTTTGATTGTAGCACGTGCTACGATTCGAATGGACGAAAACATACCTGTGTGTGTGTGTGTGTGTGCATATTTCTCGAAACTTATTCTCTCTCACAAAGAAGAAAATAGCAATGCAAAGAGAAAGGAGAATCGAGATCTTTACTTACCGCTTGAAAAATTCGAGATCGACTTGGCAGAGATAAAAATTTTCACAACCTGACCTTTGTATCGCGAATAGTATCCGAGTACGCGAGTTTCGTAATAAAATGTATTGCGTTTCGAGCTAGTTGCCGATCCTAACCGACCTGTCATAACTATCGTCCCGTTCAATCGCCAACTCGGAAGCCGCGAAGGAAATTGCATCCATGAGCGTAATATCGCCGATAGCAGAAATTTCTACCGGAGCTCCGGAGTTTTTATGCCTGCCATGCGGTCATCGTTTTCGTTCTTCATTCGCGGATAACAATGCCCGTTATTAAAAGAATGCCGGTACGAGGTCTCCCTCGTCTGTAATATCGGCCGAACGGACATTACAGTTTCGAGCTGTTCTTTGTGTTTTTATTGCTTCGGATAACTGTAAAAACGCCTTTGCGAAATAAAAGACGACGAAGTGAGAGAAAATCTGCGCCGAGACAAAAATCTGCCAAAAATGTAATGATTTTTCTTACAATCACCATCTTTTTTTTTTTATTTTATCTCATTTTTGTGGAATTCGGCTGCGTCCTCTTAAACGCGAGCAAATTTTGCAAGTGGTCAACAGTCGTCACCTTTCTCGTCGAATTAAACGCGGAAATTAAATATTTTTTTTATTACCGAGACAAAGTCCGACACATCTCCGCGTTTCGCACAGAGAAGATAAAAGTTCGGCGCGGGAGAGTATCGTTTTGAGAATGTCCGTCCGATTGTTCCGGCGCATTCGGAAACGACCGGCATTTGGACTTAACTAGCCGCACTATGGAGAGGAACGCTTAAACACGGGAGTTAATTAACTGTAATAGCAAACGTTTCGCGTAATTTTCACGAGCTGTGGTGCTGGTACGTGCGAAACGGAGGAAACTACAACGTACGGAGCAGCGACTGCTTCCGCCCGAGGCAATTGTCAGCCGTTCTATAGGTTTTAGTTAACGCGATTACAAATGCAATTATACATTTTGTTATAGCTTGTTTGTTCGTTTTTTTTTCTTTTCTTTTTTATTCTAACGCTTCTCTCATTCGTGTTGCAGATCCAACAAGCTGAAGATGTTCTGGCACAGCGTGAACGACTGTACTCCACCGGTTATGTGCTATCTTTCCGACGCTCTCCTGTCCTGCGAATACGAACGTGCGCTTGGACGCGCTCTCGCGATGCCGGAGTGTCCGGTGGTCCCGTTTTTCGGAGCTTTTCTGCGCGAGCTGCGGGAAGTTATCGCACGCGAAACAAAGGTAAACATCTGGACAAGTCTCATACGCATGACACACATCTACACACACACGCTGAGCATTTGCATGAGTAGAATTTGTGTGCCGTTTTATGTGTCGTCGAATATATTTCAATTTTGTTGAAAAAGTAAACACACCGTTGTCGAATTGAATTTAATTCAAACCTCCATGTGTGAAATTAATTTACACGTTTAAAAAAAAAAAATTGTACATACATGTTTGCATCCGACATATTGGTTGGTTCGCATCGATCCTAATACTTGGTTAAACAGTTTTCTCTTTCTTCCGTTTTTTTTTTTTTTGAATAATTTACTGAGTGATGTTTTTGATGTTCACTTTTTGTGTTCACCGTGAAGATTACATCAAAGCAAGATAAGAATCAAACAATCAAGATCCGTTCATCGTGCAGAAGATTGATTGTTGTTTGTTTGTAGAATGCAACTCAACGTGTGTAATAACTTCGAACTTCGTTCGGCGATATTTTTCCCGAATTTGTTCAAGCGTGTGTGACACCGAACGAGACAGATTAGCTGACTCGAGGAAAAAAAAGTTTGGCAAGAGATTGAACGCTTTCGTGAAAGAGAATTCGCGCGCATTTTGGCGCTCGTCCAAAGAAGTTTATCAATGAAATCCGATGTCTGTCTGTACCGAGACAGCGCGTCGCAACTGAGAGGCTGCGAAATAACCGGAAGGGATGTGACACGATAATACGGCAGATTTACTCCGTTATTATTCGCATGTTCGCGAGAGAACTTTGTTGTTGTGGCGAATTCATCAGGTTGGCGCAAAAGTAATTGCGCTTTTTGTTACCCTTGTGTGTTAAATAATTTAAAACATTTGAATGTATAAAATATTTAAATGGAATTTAAAATAAAAATTGAACGACTGATTAAAAATGCATCAGTTGTTTTCTCTTCGAGATGGTAAATTGTCAACAATCAACAAATTGTGCATTTCTTGTAACAAAATAACGACAGTTCAATTGAACGCGTGTTATTACACGATGTTATGTGTCTGGGAATTGATGCGCGCAAGAAATAAGATGAGATCCTTAGGGTTTTACGTAGGAGAAACAGTGTGCGTTATGAGCAGGATTGTTTCGAGTGCGATCACCGGAAGTAGCGCAACGAAATTCTTCGACGAGCTTTCACGAAGAACGCGATAAGCGCGGCGAGAGCACAGAGAGGAGTGGCGGAGAGGTTGCTGCTGCACCGTAAAAAGCGACAAGGAAAGGGGTTTCTATCGGCCTCCAGCAGCTACGAAGGTTGTAGGCCGGCGGAAACTACTTGCTCTTGTCGCTAACGATCGTCATCGGGGAGCGGAATAGCCCGCGTCTTTCTCGCTTTTTACGGCGTCACGTTTATTTGGTGGTAAGGGCGAACACGAAAGCTCCCGCGACGAAAACCGTCTGTTCTACCTCATGAAACTTGCGCAACGACCCCGAGAGTCGCCGCTAGTTACATCTGGCGTCGTAAAATTATGCTTGTAAACTCGCGTGACAGTAGCGCAAACTCACCAGCGAATGTTTGTTTCCGCGAAACAGTGCAAACAAAATCTACAAAGCTCATTACATACCGAGTAACATTAATAGCGGTATTTGTTGTTGTTATTACGTATTTGTCGCTTCGATACATGATGAATTCTGGTTACAAACAATTTGTATAGTTATTATATGATTTATACAATTTGTATAATTAATTATATATGAGATGTTTTGAGACAATATACACATGATTGTATGTAATTATAACCAGATAGAGAATTTGTCCATGTATGAAGGATTTTTTTTTTTTTTCATTTTTAGTCTCATTAAAAAAAAAAAAAAAAAAAAAGTATTATTTCTAAATGCAGAATTTTCGAAGTGACCAAACAGTCTGCAAAGTGATTAGTCACGCTACTGCAGGTTTAAATTGTTTAATTATATTCAACGTCGATTGATTGATATTACGGGAGCAAAGTAAGCGACGGATTCTGTCTCGAGACCATCCATCGGGACAGGTGATGCAGATACGTGTGTATCGCATTGTGTCACTATTCCTCTTAGAAGGTAATCTGACAACCGAAGATTATTCACGACGTTGTCGGCTCGCAAATGGAATTCGAAATCGGCATCGACGCGGCGCCAAGCCGATACGCATCGCAATGTTATCCCGATGTGTTACCGGTTGCTCCCACATCGTCACGTACACCTCTCTCGGTGATGTGTATCTCACGGGAGGTGTAACAAAATTGACCACCAACGAAAGTCGCTTCGTTCGCGAAACATCACGTCTGTCACGATAATAGGCGAAGCCTGAAATATCAAATGTGTCTTTGCTTTTGTTGTGTTTATGTCATTAAAGTTATCAATAATAATCCTATTAACTACTAAGGTCGAACGTTTATCAAAGAAATACCAAAATATTCATATACGTTAGGAGCTAAAATTATCTAAAAACATATCTTAAAAAATACTTAAATTATTGAAAATTGTTACATTTGACATTTACATAATTATTTCTTTAACAGATGTCCGGCACATATTCGGAACTTTTTGTTCAATAGAAGAACATCCACTTTTGCAATTACAAAACATCTACTTTTGCAATTACAAAACATTAAAGCAAATTTATTAGTGATATATACAATAATATTTCTTTAGCAAAAGTAAGTTAATCGAGATGTACGTCGAATTATCGCATTGCGAATATTCCCACGGGTCTCAAACATGTTTGCAATTCGGTTCGCGCGACTTCGTGGCAATGCCGTTCGACGGCGAATCGATTAGCGGATAGTATGGCGCGATAAAGCGAAATAGCATTACCCCTTATGACGACAACGCGCCGTGAGACGCGATCACTCCGATATACACATCCGTGCGATATACTACAAGTTTATCGAATACCAGTTAATTATAAGCCGCATTAAAGTTCTTGCGCTGCCGCGGTTTGCTTCGTGAAAACGCATTACGAAAGCCCGAGCTTACAGTCTGCTCGACAAAATTACGAGCGACGCGTATTATCTGCGTATAAATTTGTTCATTAACTCGTTCGCCCGATTTCACAATTAAATCGAATAAGAGAAATTTTTCCTATTTCGTTTTAATTTTATGGTATTGTTTCTTGTTCAACTTTATAATATTTGTTTCAATAATACCGCCGTTAAAACGAGAAAAATTTTCCAAGACTTATATGTTGATATAGCGACATTTTTCTTCTGCGTATACATACAAATAAATTTCATATTTATCTTTCTCACAGAAATGTGTAAAACAACATTCAACATTTCGCCGAGGTAAATGAAAATAACATCCGCTGTTGCATTTTTTTGTCATTACATTTTTTTGTCGTTTCTCGTGCGCACGAGAAAGAAGAAGAAGAAGAAGAAGAAGAAGAAGAAACGCTTTGAGAAAAGAGAACCGCGAGAAGATATCGCTTATCTTGTAGAAAGATGTAGAATTGCGATAATTCGCAAGCGTAACGTTAAGTTCTCTTTGTATCGTCGAAAAAAGACTCTCAAAATGGGAATCAATAGCAGTTTACGATTTTCTCCTCGAGATACGCTCTCGAATCAACAGAAGCTTTTGGATAGGCCCTTTTAACACATAAAGGACTCGATGTGAGCGTGGCAACATATATACAAAGTGCTCTTTCACTAGAGTGTGAATCTCTTGACAATCTTGTAAGCGCTGAGAAACTTGAGGAAAATTTAGTGGCACGCATTACTTGGTTTTAGCTTTTCCTGTCGCGCGGCTTTCTGCACGTCGGGTTGACACGCAGTTGACAAACACACACGCAAACTGTTTTAAACCTCCATTTCGAGTAAATAATATATAATTAATTAAATGTAATAACGTGTGATTTCACACACAAAATGGTATTTGATTTTGGCACTTTTGTTTGCCGATTTAGTTTCGTTGTGACAAAAAGCACTTGTAAAAAAAAGTGAAGTAAAATCAATTGGGTTTTTTGAGTGTTAGTATCGACGCTTTTTATATTTCCCTGCAAAATCGAACAAAAATGTCTGAGAAATCACCGTCGATTCGGCATGTTTCAGCCCCATCCCGAGAAGGAGTATCGCGAATCGCCACGTGGTAGTATTAAAGAGAGCGAACCTCAAGAACACGTGCCTTTGTCTGCGCCGGCCACTAGGATCGCCGTCGAGAGTAACACAGAAACGCCGTCGGGATGGAGTTCCAGAAGCGGCTCTTTGAACAAATCGGAAAACCCCGTTATGCACGATACAAATTCCGTTCTCGACAAAGTCGCTCTCTTTCACAAGGTAAGATCGATGAAGAGACCATAGCGTTTAATAAATACGACAGAAGTAAAGAGTTGTTATCAATTTTAGCGTTTACTACCTTTTCTTCAAAAAAAAAAAAAAAAAGAAAAAAAAGAGGAATTGCAAGAATTATTTATAACAAAAATTGCAAGGATTTTATAACAAAATTACACAACTTTGTTGTTTTGCAACAACGCGTAATCTCTCCACGATTTCTGTTGAATTTTACCTCGTGTATTCAAATGAACTCAATAAATACGAAATAAACTCTCTTAAATTTTCTTAGTCGTCAAGAAAAACGTTTCTGATTAAAAAAAAAAAAAAAAAATAGTCGAGGAAGAAGGGTCGAAGGAAATACCTTCCGTATCTCCGATATGTGAAGGTGTAGCATAGCTTCATAATTGAATTTACCGAAGAATATTTTTCTTGCAAGCATCGGCATGCCCGTGGCCGAGACGCGACTACCGGTTCCCTTCATCACACCTTGAGCGTTCACACGACCACGATCGAACAAACCTATATGGCGGAGGAATGCGACGAAAACGACTACCATCTCGATTTGGACTCTTACAAACCTGTACAGCCGATCAAGATCGATCACGGAGTCTCTTTGTTTCCTGTTGCCGCGCCGCACACCGGCATGGATCTTCACATCTTGCAGGTATCGCATCTACATTTTTTTTCTTTCGCATACGGAAGAGTACGAGAAGCATACGCGGTAGATACGAGATTGATAAGTATCCGAAACGACGCACAAATAACGACGGTAGCGTCGCCGTTTAATAAATAGCGACACATTTTTTTAAATTATAATATTATAACGTTTTTTACGTAAAAAATATATAAATAATATTATTTCTAATCAGTGCAAGAATTGAAATTTTTTATATGAATAAAAGAGCTTAAAATAATTCATTTCTCCTTTTGTAGTAAAATAGTCACATTGTTCAAGTACGTTGAACAAGCGGCGACGCTACAAGAAATTCCTGTCGTCGTTCGGCTAAGAAATTCCAAGGCTGCCTTTGAAATTTAAATAAACACCTACGTATTTTTTCTTTGATACCGTACCCAAAGGGTATGACGACGACACACGAGATCTTTAGATTTTCTTTTAAGCTACGCGAGTAGTTCGCAAAAAGAAGCGCATACGGGAAAAATGTTCATCTTTACGTGCGTTTGATGTCTCTGTGATCTTTTCATAATACAGTACACACTCGAAATAAATGAAAAAAAAACAAACAAACAAACAAACACATATAAATAATAATATAAACACAATAGCTACTTGACACTCTGTTTACAATTTACATCTTGAGAATAGTGAGAGAAAGAGACGGAAGATGACTTCCGTGAAGAATATTTGGAGTAATCGAGATTCTGGCGCTTGTTTCGTGAAAAAAAATTTCTCTCAAAATATTACTTATCACGACTCTCTTCTTCCGTGCTGCGTCACTGTGATAAGAGATATCGTCACATCACGCAGCGGCACTTGCCGCTCACACATCAAAAGGGTTTCAAAGAGACTGGCCTTCCGCTCTTGGTATATCTTGCGGAAATTAGAGAGAAAACGCAGAAATATGCGAGAAAACGAGGAAGAGTGAGAAAAAGAGAGAAAGAAAACACTATGTAGCAAACCACAAGAACTTGTGGAAAAAATGGTGTAACACAGTACGTAAAAACCAGGTCATCCTTTTGAATCGACCCACCAATTGTCAGCGTTAATTGAGTGGCAAGAAAAAAATAGAACGCGATGTGTGTTCGCGGAGAAAAATAGTTCGCACGTAATATTCGTACGTAAAAAAATTAATTGTTATCTCTTCGTCGTGAAAAATTTTACTGCGTAAATAGTTTGGAAATTTTATTATAATAATAACATTGCTGTTATTATTATTTAATTTAGCACACGTGATTCGTTCATTACGTTAGAGAAAATCTATATCTACGGCAAATCAATAAACAACTTGAAGTTAAATATCGAAGAAATTCGCGCCTCTGCGAAAACGTAACGTACGTAATAAATATCTGCATAGACGATACACTCAGAAACGTTATAAATGCATTATTCCATCAGCGTTAACAAACGCACTCGTGACATCTCGTGACTTCGCCAATGAGACACGAGCTCGGAGCAGTCGCGAAAATGACCTCGTAATGTTTCCCCGTTGAAATTAATACATTTACAGCAAGCGTCTCTGTGGTTCGCTGTTTTAAAAAATAATAGCATTAGGTAGCAGAGTAATCTGGTTGCTACCGCACGAAGACCGGGGTAGGACAATGCTTTGAGCAAAATCAAATATATATAGACTTTACGTGTTCACACATTTTCCATTTACATAATAACAACTTTGATACGATATTTGGATCCGTGTGTGCGATACGGAGACGTGCGATATAGAAATTCTCAAAAAGCTTTCATATTCCGCGTCACGACAACCCAATTACAAAATTCATTAATCGAAGAGAAATAATTAGTGGGACCTCGTTTTTTTTTCGTCGAGGCTGTCAGTTGATGTAAATAAATTGATATGCAAAGTTGTAAAAAAGTTCTCTTTCCTGAATTTACATTTTTATCTAAACGTAATGTGTGGTAAATATTTACTTAATATATGTAATGTATGTTGAATATTAAGATTACAGAGAGAGAGAGAGAGAGAGAGAGTATAGTTGAAAAACAAAATAATATTTTCCCTCATGTGAGATGGAGGAAAACAATAGATATAAGATTCGTTAAAATTTACTAAATGACATAATACGTTCTGAAATCTAAACTACCGTGCATGTCGATTTGAAACTCTTTCACAAAATACAAAAAGAGAAATACAAAGAAAATAATTTTCCTACACGAACCACACTCCCCACAGGTGTTGCATCATGGCACGACTTTGGTGCATTGGGACTACGACGGTGGCACTTCGAGAACGGCGTTGGTGTTCGCGCGCGTCGATCGCGCGTGTGGCACCCTGGTCTGGGAGAAGCCACCCTGGAGTCCGCTGAAGACCGCACAAGTTGGCGGTACCGCGCTCACAGACTTTTCGCTGTCCGCGAATCCAGAGGACACGGTGCCAGCGGGCCTATTCACCAGATACACGCAGCCGCAGGCTGATTGCGCTTTCGTCACCTTGGAAGAGGGATACTTGGATCTGGGATCGGTGAAGGAGATAATGATCGGTTGCTGCGACCGCGACCGGGAGGCTGATCTGAGGAGCATCTGCAAGAGATACGGCCTACCTGGCTCCGATTCCTGTATTGGCCTCATGTATGGATCCAATCTTCCGGACAATCGACTGATCTTCTTACTTTGCCCTCCCGCCCTTAGCAAGTGCGTGTACAAAATCTCGATTATATTTTGCTTTTGTTGTATTAATGGCATTTTAAAAGCATATTTGTATAAATTCTAATTATTCATCGAATTATGAAATTTGACTTTTCAGAATATGGTACATGGGATTGTGCTGGATACTGCGTGGCCTCAAACGACAACAGCAACTGACAGATCGCAGATCGCGATGGCTGAAGGAAAAATATCTTCAGTTGTATTTTTCTTATTTGGAACAATCGATAGAGGGTTTGGAGCAGCCAACGACTGCCGACGCAATACGCGTTTTCGGGGGTCGCGATTGGTCCATGACGGAGAGCATCGGCACACTATCTCCAACGAGCAGTAGCACTCTACGCAGACGAAATGTCAAAGGAAAGAAGACCAAGTCGATCACCAACATTCACGCTTTAACTAAGGTTTGCACAGTCTCTGTTATTTTCTTTAGATATTTTTTTGTAGATCGGTAAAAAAAAACAAATGAAATTCCTCGCAGAAATATTCGCATTTTTGCATAGACACGTTTTGCATATACACACACATTTTGTATACACACGTGTTCGGTAAACTGATGAATCTTAGCTTTATACAGGATTTAAGTCTAAAACAATACGAATCTTCATCATCGGATGGAGGCCTATGCAGCACACCTCTTCGTCATATCACGGGAAGTAGAGAATCTCTAACGAGGATTCTACCCGCATCGCCGAAAGCAAATCGAGACCGAATTCCACCGCGTAGTCCGCTCGGCTCAGCTGATCATATCGTCACCTCTAACTTGCCTTACTCCGCTTTTCAAAGGTATCTATTCAATTTTCGTAAAATTTTGTCACACCGGGATCTCGCGCTATTCATTTTCAAACGAAGAATTTAATCAGATCGGAGAGAAACGATGTCGATTTTTCTGTAGCGACATGTTTTGCAAAATAATTAAAAACTAAAATGACAAATCTCGCCAAAAATATTAATAAATAAATTGTTTTCTTTCCGCGTACGAGCTTGCAATAACGCGCGCGTAGTTTGTTGTGTGTTGCAAGAGAGAAGGAGAAAACCGAATACGGATACCCCCTAAGTGGCATACCCGGTATACCCGGCGGCTCGGAGACTACTTGGCAAGTAAAGGCGCGTACCACATCGATCATGTACGAGACGCAATTGAACTTCGTGGAGTTCGTCGCGCTTTTCCGATCGTTCAGCTTACGGGCTAGAAAAGATTTGCGGGATCTGTTCGGCCAATTAGCGATCACATGTCGCAGCCAGAGTGACGGATCGTTGAGAGACTTCAACATTCGACCGATAGTGCTCAGACAGACCAGCGATGCCACTCCGCAAAGAATCGGTATGTACAGTTACAATAAATTGCCGAATAAATAATTTGGAAAAATTTTTTCGCCGATCTAAAGCGCAAAATATTTTACGCTATCAAATAATATTTATATTAATTTTTGAAAGAGACATCTTTTTTTTATCTACAACATTGATACAATAAAATTTTTCGCTATACCACGCACGTAACTTTCTCGGCATAAAAATAAACTTGTAATTACAAAACTAATCAATAACGTAACTATACGCGTCTTAAATATTGTCTCAATTGAGAGACATATCACAACGTTCAAATATGTCAGGCTTGTTGACGAGAAACAACTCTATCGACTGTCACGAGTACAAGACGAGCAGCAATCTGCAAAGGAAGCAGATCTTCGACGCTGTCGCGGCGGCGAGCATAATCAATAATTGCTCCGGCGTGGACACATCAAAATCCCAAGTGATCACTCTGGCGACGTTCACGAAATTTCTCGAGTCTCGGCAGCAGGAAAAATTGAGCGACGAGGAAATCAAGACGTTGATTAAGGTAAATATTTAGAGACTGATTTAAAGACTCCTCGTTTTGTGCAACAAAAAAATCGTTCGCAGTTTAACTTCAATTGCGCGAAATTGCCTATTTTTATTTACACTGCGCCGAACACACAACGCTTAGTTTATATTTTTATTTGATTTCGCAAATAAATTACTTTCGAACGATCTTTACCGTCGCTACGTAACTCGCCGATTCCGTGAGGCGATTTCAATTAGCCGAGAACACGGAAATTCAACCTCCTCCTCGCTCGTGACTGACCGCGGCAATATGCAACCGTAACACACACACACACATAGTCAAAACGGGGTCTGTGTTTATTCTCATTTCAGAGGCACGAACCGGACCCGGCACTTCGCACACAGTGGTGTTTGTCTTTCGAGGGTTTTGCGAGATATATGATGGACAAGGACAATTATGCCTTTCCGAACGAGTACGCGACACCATCCGAAACCGAAATGCAGCAGTCTCTGTCGCAATATTACATTGCCAGTTCCCACAACACTTATTTGACCGGACATCAGCTCAAAGGAGAATCCTCCGTGCAATTGTACTCACAGGTGGGGATGTGCACTGAGCAACTTTCAGAAATTTGTTCGCTGAATGAACAGCTTGAAAAAATAACTTGAAAGTATGACGCGTGTGTAATGTGTGATATACATATAATATAAAACTTGTTTTTTCACACACCTGCGGTGTTATAAATTTCTCCGAAAGAGATGCACGTGTATTTATTTAAACAAACTTTGATATGAAAAAATATAATCCGCGCGAGTTCTTTTAATTCTCTCTCAAATAAACGATGATAAACGATGACGAATTGAGATACCGATTGATTAACACGATGTCTGCTGTTACAAATAGGTGCTTTTAACCGGATGTCGCTGCGTGGAGCTTGATTGTTGGGACGGTGACGATGGATCGCCGTTGATTTATCACGGCCATACATTCACCACCAAAATACCATTTCGATCGGTTGTGGAAGCAATCGATCGAAGCGCCTTCGTTAGTTCGCCATATCCCGTGATTCTGTCTATCGAGAATCATTGCTCGCCCACTCAACAAGCTCGCATGGCTCAGATATTTCAGGTGCGTAAATTTAATTAATTTTTTCACGAAATTAGCTGTACCATAATCACAATCAAATGACATAACATGTCGTTACAGTCTGTATTCGGCGAGAAACTGGTGACAAAATTTCTCTTCGAGTCCGACTTCGGTGACGATCCGCAATTGCCCTCGCCGTCGCAGTTACGCTATCGAATTCTGATAAAAAACAAGAAACTGGTGGTCGATCCTACCGGTCCGTTGTCTCACACGCCTCTCAGTCATCGCGGAAAGATGCTCATGTCAGATCGTGCGTCATCTATGAAACAAATGCGTACAGACGTGAGCAGCACGTCGGTTGTCGAGTATTTTAGCGAGGATGAGGACGACGAAGAGGACGACGATGAGGACGAAAATATCGATGGTAAGAGAAATGATAAACTTATCCAAAATTTACAGTAAAACTTTCTTAAATAAAATGTGTTGAAGAACTAATATTTTCTGCTTACAACTGTTTACCAGAGCAAAATGTATACGTATTATTCGATTGACGTGCAATTTACAGACAACTCGCTCTCGAGCTACGAAAAATATCTGGGAGGCAGTCAGGTGCCGCAAGGCCGTTTGAAGTCGGATCAGGGAATGGATGACAAGTCGCAAAAACAGAGCAGTCAAATAGCCAAGGAGCTGTCCGATTTGGTGATTTATCTGCAGGCGATCAAATTTCGCGGATTGAATACGACGCCCGGGACAGCGGTGCCCGGCAAAATACGTCATCAACCGCATACCGGGCCGGTTCAAAGACACAGTATCGCGGGCATCGGACCCAGCAGTATAGCTTCCTCATCGGGATCACCGCAATCGTTATCAACCTCGGCCTCGCTCGCGAGCGGCGGCAGCAACATCGATAATATCTTCAGGTTCGTTCGGTTTTTTTTACGCGCGAAGCTCGAAATTAATTAAACTCGATGTAACATACGAGGTTGCGTTATATTAGGTCTACTCGCGGGATGCCAGCCTGTTTCCAATGTTCATCTCTGAACGAGAGCGCGGCGAAGAAAATCTGTCGGAAGCAACCCTTGGGCGTGCTCGCCCACGCGGAGACTCAACTCATACGAACGTATCCCGCAGGAATGCGCATCGATTCTACAAATTTCAATCCCGTGATATTTTGGGCCTTCGGGATTCAAATGGTTGCGTTGAATTATCAAACCGACGACGCGGGATTAACTCTGAACGCGGCCATGTTCGAGCAAACTGGTCAGTGCGGATACGTTAGGAAACCCTCGGTGATGTGGGACAAGAGACACATGATGTACAGGTGAGTTTCTTGCATTCGTGATGCTTACGATAAAAAAAATTTTCCAAATTAAATAATTACGATTTAAAAAATGTGAATCGCTGTGCATTGACAGGCGATTCAATCCTTGGGACAAAGAATTCGACGGTCTGCACTCCGCGCACTTGAGCTTGTCGCTGGTCTCGGGACAGTACGTCTCGCTTACGAACTTCGGCACCAGCACGTATGTCGAGGTCGAGTTGATCGGTATACCGATCGATTGCGCAAAACACAAGACAAAAGTGATCCAAAACAACGCGTTGAATCCCATCTGGAACGAAAAGTTCTGTTTTCAAGTTATGTTCAAAGATCTCGCGTTTTTGCGTTTCGGTGTCGTCGAGGCGAGCTCGCACCATCTGATCGCGCAACGCGTGATACCTCTGAAGTGTCTTCGACCTGGTTATCGACACGTGCGATTACGATCCTGCAAGAACAAGCCACTGGCACTGTCCACGCTTTTTATTTATTCCCGATTGGAAGAAGAAAGTTTGGACTACAACACCTGCTGTCGCGATCACAAGGAGTCGTCCAAGCGTCTGTCATCAGGCAAGGAGCCAGAAAAACTGACTACCGTTGATTCTGGACTAGGCGGTGTCACGTTGAAGAGGCGAATGTTCTTCTTGGCGGTCTACCACGTAATACCGGACGAGCCTTACACCATTCTGAAGGTGACTCAGGAGAGCACCACGCAAGAGGTGATGCTGCAGGCATTACAGAAGGGTGGAATATCAGCCGATCACGTGGACGAGTACATATTAGTGGAAGAAGTATTTCGCGGATGGGAGAAGAAAGACAGAGAAGAATTGCCGACGCAACGCGTGCTGGATCCCACGGAACATCCTCTTCAGGCGCAAGCTCAGTGGAAAGGTCAGGGTCGCTTCCTTCTGAAGCGCGTCGGCGACGATCCGAGCAGTAGAGCGTGGCTCGCCTCTATCAGAAGCACAGCCGGCCATTCCAAGTTCAACGAGTCCAATTCAAGGGACCAATCCACGCATATATGGGACGAGGCCGACACCTTTCTGGTCTGCATCTACAACGTCTCACCGGAGATTCCGTACGCGATTCTACGCGTGCCGGTAAGCAGTTCGGCGCAGGACGTGCTGGCGCAAGCTCTGATAAAGGCCAGGAGAATGGAGAACCCGAACAAGTTCGCCCTGATCGAGGAGCTGGAGTGGGGCGGCGCGGGTGCCGTCGGAAGCGGAAATCGTCAGCTGAGGGTGTTGAGCGACGACGAGAACGTTTACAGCACTCAAGCGTTTTGGAAGACTCTCGGCAGATTCATTCTCAGAGAAAGAGAGCAAGCCATTCCGAGGAGGCATCTCCTGCCCGCGACTCTCGACAGACTCAGCAAAGGATTCTCCGTAGGCAGATCGGTATCCCTGCCGGGATCCAGTAAGGATAAGGTGCCTGTATCGGAAGCACTATCGGACCCTACATCCAGAAGTCTGAGACATCGGCTAATGATGACAGGCCGTAGACGAGAGGTTCACTCTGACGGCGAGGACACGCGCGAGTCCGACGCACTGAGCATCGCTCTACAGTTGAAGAAGATCTCGTTGAGAAAATTAAGAGGTTGGAAGTCATAGTGGCAATCAAGGGCGACGTCGATATCATCGATCTTCGCCGCTCGGAGAAGCCAGCTATAAAGAGCTCGCAGTTACCTTATTATTGTAATCCGAATCTGATTTTGCCAAACGATTTTATATCCCGATTCTGTGTTGAGCGAACGGAGCAACTCGATATAAAAGAAAAAAGCTTCATAAACAAAAATTTTACTTCTGAATATATATCTTCGCCGATGCAAATATCATGGCGCGCGCGAAGAAGTTTACAATCAAGCAAGTCTTTTCAAACGGAACGACGCGCGATCACAGAACACACGAACGATCAGAGACTAGGTAAAATAATAATATATCGCGATGTTATAACACAGCGTGTTTTTTCTATATTTAACCAATTTTGGCGATACGTCATATAACAAGAATACTATTTCTGAAATATAAGCAAATATTAAACGGTGGTTTCTCTAGAAGATAAATTGATATTTCCGAAAAAAAAAATTAACTAATTAATCTCAAAGAATACTCGCGATTAGATGCGCTCGATTGTATATCCATGATATTTGAGAAAATATATGTCAGATTAATGATGTTATCATCGCTATATATACATATACATACATATATATGTGTGTGTATATATATATATATATATATAAACAACATCTGTAAATCGGATTTTCTTTCCAATAACAAAAAAAAAACAAAACAAAACAAAACGAACCCCATTCTCAAGGTGCGAGGAGATCGGCACGGCTTGTTTTCACAAGCTTTTGTGCAAGAGTCCTAATATATTGTTACATCGGCAACACAGCCAGTAATATAGATCGCAAAAATCACATTAAGTGGCAAAGTGAAACTTAAATTCTTGAATTCCGTTTTTCTCGCTGAAAAACAGACGTAGAGAGAGGCTAAGAGCATCGTACGGGAGGAATTAATTTCGTTGAGTAGCACAGTGACAAAAAGAAGAAAACCAAACACACACACATATGTACACGTTGCGCCTGATTTTTATTATTTTTGTACAACGAAATAAAAAAGAGGAGAGTCGCGGGAGAATCGGCCACGGCCGTGATCTCGCGATTCGTTTTTTCATGAGAGCGCGATATTCCTCACTACCACTTCTAAATATATTATGCCAAACGACGTACAATTCTAAGTACTTTAGATTATATATATACGTATATATATATATACATATATATATATATATACATCTCAAGACACACCCACCACACATATTTAGATACCTATATTATATTGAGAGTGCTTCCCGCTTGAACATATTATTCCGTTTCAAAACATATCGGACCCGCCTGTACGATCGATGATACATCATTGTACATACATATATATCTCTCAGAAAAGGAAGGAAGTCGATAATTTGACTTCTCTCACATCATTTGTAAGTGTTGTCTTTTATCATTTTACGTCGTACCTGAAAAAAAAGTTTTACATTGATACCGACTTACGCTTTTCACGTGAGAACAACTCTCTCTCTCTCTCTCTCTCTCTCTCTCTCTTCTATTACTAACACACTAAAGGCTGACCCGCCTAAGAGAAATTAGATGAATTATGATGAATTATAGAAAAATCGACCGATAGTGTGTTTTAACGTTGACAGCCACTTCTTTTTTGCGTCTTGTCAACTGTACGTGATAAGAAAGAAAAAAGTTTGAATAGTTGAAAACAAACATGCTGGCTATTTGGGAATTGTGTACTTAAAAGATATATAGTGTACTATTTACTGCATAATACAGTATTCCCCGGATGGGAGCCCGTTGAGTTAAGACCGGGGCAATTGACCGGGCGAGACAAGAGCCAGATTGTTTACTTTCCCGATGAATAATGGACCGTAACGTTATGTGCTCACACGATGAATAGAAGAAGAGATTTAAGAACAAGCGAGACAAAATTATTGGCGGCTCCAATTCATCTCGGGGGACCGCCATTAAAAATTTGACAAATTTACAACTAACTTAGTTCTTCTCCAGCAGAGAGGAGTAAAAAAAAACGCGATACTATCCGAGAAGTACTGTATATTGTTACAACGCTAGAGGGTAGATCGATATTGCATTCTCGATTACCGTCCCTCTCTCCTAGCTGTTTTAGTGAAAGTGATATGCGTAGCTATTGTATTGTAAATATACACACACACATACACATACACATACACACACATATAGATATATACATGATGATAAATTCGAGACCAAGGAGTGTCGATGGAAAAACGGAAATTCTCGCGCCGCGCGCGGGCACGTTTCACGAGTGTGTTATCGCTCAATTATTTTTTCACGCGATGAACAAAATCATCGTCCGCACGTCGACGAACTTCGCGTCGTACGCTTCACAAGTTGGCAGCCTAATTTTTATTATCGAAAAACACTTTCTCTTGCTACTAATCGATTGATCAATTAACCTGAGGAACAATACGAGATCTGACGTTACACGAACACCCGGTGACGTCGCGAATAGCCTTGTTCCGTCTTCCATGAGTCAATTGTGTTTCAGATATTTTACATATTTTCGAAACGCTCCCGCAGACTGATGTTTTTTATGCAAAACTTGTACAGTCAATCACACGCCGCGCGAGACTTTTAACGCCGTAAGAAAAACTATAAGTACTTTGTCATATTCTTCCTCCCCCCCCTTGCCCCGATTTTACGCTTCGCGACGTCACTGGAAAAACTCCGTATATTTTTGGATACTACTTCCTTCCCCTCTCCATAGTGTTTATCTCCGATCTCTCCGCGTAATCAATGAGAGCGACCAAATAGGCAAAACAGGGATAAACAGATTAAAAACCCTAGAGAGAGACAAACGCAAAGGCTAATTATATTTATATCCGCTCGATTCAGTAAGAGAAAACTTAAAAAGAAGAAACAGTTCGATAAAATATAAATAATTCTTCTAGAGACATAGAGTACAATACACGATAATATCTGAAACGAGATCTGTGACGAAATTGATTTTTGTGTTGCCTCTCTTATCTCAATTTTCAAAACAGAGTTTATCTGTACTAGAGAGATCTTTTCGCTTGTTGTACATCTCATGTTAAGTTTCTTATTTTCTCTATCCATCAATATTAAAAAAAAAATTTACTTAAATTTTTGAGGAATGGTAAAAAATTTTAACTATCTTTATATAAATATGCAAGCGATTGCAATGCGTCACCAAAGTGTCCCAAGTAAACCTCACCGAAGAAGTAACACAAATTGTTACAATACACAACAACTTAGCAAGTACAAGAAGCATCAATATACTCTCATCAACGTGTACTTTATATTGATAGCGAATAAAAATTGAAAAAAAAAAAAAAAAAAAAAAATACTTGCACATAGCGGTAACGTCTCTTTAGAAAATATTATATACATAGCAGTAACGAACAATGGCTACTAATAACGTAAATAATTAATTTTTGTAACGAATATTCGACGCTCCTTGGACCTCCGGCTAAACCCCTGCATCGAGTAAATTTATCAAACAGACAGTATCTGTATATCAAATCTATATATCGAATGTTGTCTTGTTATACGTTAAATATTTGTTGTTGCGCGCGCGCGTGCACAAGTGTTGCAAAGTAATTGCCAAACTCGTCTCTGAAAGGATGGACGCCGTCAAGATAAATCACACTCTTCCAATTTATCACTGTACATCATCTCCCTTGTATTTGTTTTTCAATAATTTAGCCGAAGATTCGACACACGTTATTCACATCGACAAATTGCCTTGTGTTCTTTATTCCATGTATAAAGTGCCAAAACGTAAGAAATATTATTGCGATGTAACTAAAAAAAAAAAGTAAAAATATAAGATAAGATTTATCATCTGTAATTTTATCTCTGTGTTTTCATTTAGTTGTTTAATTATTTATTCTTATATCAATAAGAATATTTCTACATGTGTTGCTGCATGAGATAATAAAGAATTTGTTCAAATATACGAAAGAAACAACGCAAAGAAAAATATAATAAGACGAAGAGATTTTACAGATGTAATCAAATGAGACGCGATGTTGTAACGTGTCATTTTGTCGCAGCATTCGACAGCGTCCATTCTCGACGAGATCAGTCTCTTGTTTGCCATTCTTTTCGTCTTTTGACTCCGCAAACGAGACGAGCTCGTTTGAGACGCGCTTAAAAATGGCTGTAGGTATATAAGGTGTGAAATTACTTAATATTTTTGGGACCACTCTGATTTTAATAGGAGAGAAGTCGATTCTAAGTAAAACGAAACAGTATTCAAATTTCCTTGTTTCTTCGTCGATCGAGAAACACGATCAGAGGGCGAAGAAAAGAAGAGAAAAATAAAAAAAATAATATGAACAACGGGCAAGACGAAATTTGAACAAGACTATACATCTTCGAGGATATTCGAACGAGAAGCTAATTGACTACTATATCGCGTCGCATATCCCTAATTGTACATATCCGTAATTTTCTTCGTTAGCTGTTATATTTTAATGTAAAACTCGCGTAATATGTAATAAATAATTATATCCGTACACCCACACATACACACACTCTCACACACATAATAAATATTCTATTACTCTCGGTGGCCCATCGGCCCATACGCTGCATGTTTACACGCACGCAGCATTGATTGCGGAATAAGCAAAAAATAAATAACTTTAGTTAATACACATGTCCGATCACAGGCTGGCCTGTCACCGGCGTTATTACTTCAATCGCTTCGATCGAGGATTGATTTAAGTGCAAATGTTTCTCTTTTTTTTTTTTTTTTCATGTGAATGTATAAATTATATCACACACACACTTACCTTATGGACGGTTGTCCGCAGTTTTCATCAAGCAGCTTTTCCCGATGAACAAAGCGAAATAGAATGTACGGTAAGTCAGGCAAATATGGGCGCTGGAATAACGTAGGAAGGCACTTTCCGTTGTCTCGGGAATACATGCGTGATCATTTCGTCGACCATTCTTGCGAGCTGTAGAGACTGCGCGTTGGATAGATTGTCAGATGATGATCTAGAAAAAAATCCAGAAATTTAGTATAAGAATGACGAACTACAACCAAAAAATGAGTTCTCATTTTATTTGATTTGTATAAAAAAAAAAAAAAAAAAAAGAAACAAAGCATTTCTGTTGTCATCTAATGAACGCAATGAGAATGAAGCAATGTACTTCTCTGTGTGTTGTTACAAAATAATTCAATATATATTCAATAAATATTTTTCTTAATTTTGTTTTGTTTTGAATGACCAGAGTTGTGTTGCCCGTATTATTGGCGCAATTATGAGATATATTATTTGAAAAATATGCATGAAGGGCAAGTGCAGGTGAAGTATATACGCGCACACTTGTGCAGTAAGTATAAATAAATGAGAGCAATACGGTGGAAAAACTATAGTTCAAAAAAGCAACAAAAATCTGATTTTTATAGTGTTAGTG
>QVNW01001953.1:0-27500 GCA_014825475.1 Pseudomyrmex flavicornis
CACACACACACACACACACACACACACACACACACACACAAAATCGGTTAAGAAGGTAACGCGACGTGCTATAGTTTTCTTACATATTCTATCTTTTTTTCAGCTCCAAGTCGAGTTTCGTAAGCGCGTTGCTCTTAAAATATTTCCTGCGACATTTTTTTTGTGACAAAATAGTTTTTGAACGCAATAGTATTTATTTTAATTTACTTACTGTATTTACTTAGCATAAACTCTCTCTCTCTCTCTCTCTTGATATATAGTTTTTTTTATTGTCGATGACATAATGGCGTTGTTATTTGTCACAGTTCGACATTGTTACTTAAAGACTTTTTAGAAATGTAAAAACAAGAGAGATAAGAAGAATACAATAAACTTGTTTTGTATATCATAACAAACACTATTTGTGCGCGTGCAGTAAATTATATGGACGAGATGTATTGTCAACGCGTAAAACAACAACGGTCGTTGAAAAGAACGTGAACAATGAGAGAGAAGAAGTAACACGAAAAGAAAGTCGCAGACGCGAATGACGTACTTACGAATGACCGACGTGAATTAAATGGCGCAACGCAAACTTATATGTGAACTGTGAGAATCCGACCGAGCAGCCGCCGCATAATTGACTCCCATTTTGCCAATCATTCTCGATTCTTATCTCAAACTACGCTTACTATCTGCAACAAGTGCATAGCTACTTTTTCTTTTTTTTTTTTTCGTGAAGTTTCATACGCGTACGTCTAATACGTCTCAAGGCGAGTTGTTTTGCTCATCCTTTTTTTTATATTCTCTCTGTGAAAAAATCGAGCGCGAAATGTCACGCGAAACTTTTCAACGACAAGCAAAGTATCGTGTAAAAATCAATTTGCGACACTTTGCAAACAATTTTGCAAATATACTCTTACACTCTTGCGAGTCTCTCCCCGGTATCGTAGTCGCTCGGAAACTGATCGACTGATGTTGCGATTGCGTCAACCGTTTCTAACCGTTTCCACGGACGATACAAACCGTCGTTTCAGAAACGCCAGTCTCTTACGTAATGCCGTCGTTTGTTTTTTTTTTTTTTCTTTGTTTTTTTTCCTATTTTCTTGCAAGCGGCGCGCGTGCGCGCGCGTATAATTCCTCTTTGGAAAGTCGAGGTCTCGACTTATTATCTGACCACGTACGTGGAAAAGAGACCTTATCGTTCGCAAACGCGCAAGATCCGTCTCAATCCGCGCCCAGTCAGCACGCGTCAACGTTTCGCGAAAAACTTTCGCTGCGAAAGTTCGTAGCTCGTCACTTGAACCATGTCGATAAGAAAATTAACACCGCGATGTTTTTCTCAAAGGATTGACTGACGGTTTCGCATCAATTATTACTCATCTCTGATATATTCAAGTAATAGAAAAGCGACAGATAATTTTTAAATTATAAGTTTGTGTATTACGCGATATATTTATTACACTGTTTTTCTTCGAAAGAAAAAATTGTCGGGAATTTTCTCGTCGAGAAACGATAATAATTTTTTCCGCCGGCGAATTTCGGAGAGAAAATTCTCGCAGACTCCGTTTCAACGAATGGGAGCGCGCGCCGCGCTTTATTCTGTGAACTAATGTACGTGCAAAGTAGAAGGTTACCGCATGACATCAGCCGGAGAGCCATTACTACACTCTATTACTTCGTTCTCTGTGCGCGATGATAGCACAATCGCATTTTCTCCTATTACCGGGATTACACGCGCGCGCGGCTAAAGAATCGCCGATGGAAATCGTCGAATGGGGAATAATGGCGGATCCGCGACTCACGCGCGTCATTTCCACCACGTGAGCGGGACACGTAGCGGCGGCAAGGTAATTAAAATCTCTATAACTCGCGTTGATTAGTGAATAAGTTTTTACTGACTGCGCGTGCGTAATAAGAGATGAGCACGCGCATTGTGTGTACATACGTGTGTGTTCGTTTGTGTATGCACGCATACATATATCCCGACATCTCTCCTAATAAATCTAATAAAAGTGTATAACGATGTCAGCTTGTGCAACCAGTTCACACGTTTTCAATTGTCTTAGACATTACGTCCCGAACCGAGACGCGAGGAAAATTGTTGAGCAAAAAAGAGACAGAGTGCGATATTATTATAACTTTTTTTTTTTTTATATTTAAGTTTTTGGAGCAGGAAAGAGGAAACAATTGCTTGCATTAAAAACGAAGAAATAAAATTGCGTGAGAAAAAAACCCTGCTTTCGTAATCGCAAAGTGTGACGTTCGATTTGCGGGAGCTCATTCAAAACGAGAGTTTGAAATTCGCTTGCGAATTTTGCGCGAACACAACACTGATTTTTCTTGGCGATATATGTCGCGCGGACGAGAAGCATTACCCACATAGTTGCGTGCACGTTTGCTCGGCAAACCGAGCTCGGTATGCCGATAGATTTTGCAAGTCGCGCAAATATGCGCTAAAATAGACGCACTACTCATCTTGCAACTATTACGCGCGCAAATGGTTCTTCAGTTCTCGAGTAGGTATATTTCTGTAGAGATTCGTGATCTCGCGCGTCGTATCTCGTCACTTTGCGAGATCGCGGATTATATCTCCTCTTCGCGTGATCTAAAGCTACAAGATTTTAACGATCGGAAGGATTTTCGCGATCGTTTCTATCTTACAATTCCAAGAACGTTTCATATTTCTTGTTTCATTTTCTCAGAGAGTTTATTAAAAAAAACCATATTCGCGAAACAAAAAAAACTATATTCTCTCGCGACAAAGAGAAAAAATATCGTGTAGTAATGTTTCAGATGACGCGTGTGGGACACGTTGTCGCGCAGAGCATCGGTAATGTTTGACTCGCCGACGATTTTCTCGCGGAAATCTCAGTGATCTAACAATCGGCGCCGCGAGTATACAAACGAGCATTTATCCAACGATTAACGATTAGCGCGCACGACACCGCGTGCGCAATTCTATTTCCTCAGCTTAGAAAATGCACTCTCATATCTTTCCGCGAAGAGGCGTTGCCTGCCTTTCAATAAGCGCCGCAAAAAAGAAGCAAAGCTCTAGGACATTTGTAAGAATATTTCCTTTTGCTCTCTCATGCGCATAACTCCGGTTGATTGCGTTCGCATTTTAATTTATCCACACGGTGTTTTTGCGCCGACCGCGAGTGTGTAACGAAACCGATCGTAAACTGTTATGCTAAATACTCAGTGATTGAATAGTCATACTTCCGGAGCGAATGGACTAGTATTGAGCGTCGCGCAAATCTTAAGGGTTTATAGGTCATGAAATATGGGTCACTGAATACAGATAGTGATCCGCGTATATAACCGCTCGGATAGTATCGTCGATGTTTAAACTGGTCTCGTATATTTCGCTGTGTAATTAATTGTTTCCAACAAAAATTTTACAAAAATATTAATAAAATAGTTATTTTATATATATATAAAAACACATCTTTCCATCTTCGACATAAAATTTTTTTCCTTATCATCTTCGACGTTGCGCAAAAGTACTTCTCGTTCGAGAAACTTCTCTTTAAATTGTAAACTGCGTTTTACGCGCAAAATGTTCCAGAAAAAAAAAGGACTTTTACGCACTCACCTTTTTTTCAATTAATAATATTTTATACACACTTCGGTTTTTTCCCTACCGATCGTGTCATAGTTAATAAATGTTTTACAAACGCAAATGTTACGTGCGCGATACACGCCTAGTTAGCGCGTGTTTACGCGTTCTCGCGTGAGGTGGTGACCTTGAAACTCGCGCACCACCTCCGCCTTCGTCACCTCGTCAACACTGCACCATGACAAGGCACCGGCCGACAGCCGGTAGCGCAACAGCGACGGATTCAGCAATGCGTAGCGACGACTAAGTAGACCAAGAGGAGAAAGGGTGAATGTGTGAGAGGGCAGGGAGAGAGAAAGAGAGAGAAAAAGGGAGAGAGAAGGAGAGAGGGAGAGAGAGAGAGAGAGAGAGAGAGAGGACAGCAGTGTCGGTGGAACAAAAGAGAAAAAAAAGGATCTCCCTCTCTCCGGCGAGAGTTGCACGGGGACCCTTTCTTTTTCCCGCGGCTCTCCCTCCCTCTTCCTTCTCTCTCTCGTCCTCTCCCTTCGCGTCTAGCTTTTAGCCGCCCTGCTCGCTAACTCGCCCGTTCCTCGCTCGCTCGTTCCTTCGTAAGCTTCGCTCTCTCGCACACGCCCGGGTAACAAACCGGATTCGCAATAAAACGAATCCCATCTCGAAATGCGCGGCACATCAACGGGAAAAGGATCTTAACCTACACGTTCGCAAAGTGGATCTCGGGGGTCTTTCTACTTCTTCGCATCGCGCTGTGTTCTCTTTCTTCCCTTTCATTTCGCTCTCCGCGCGCGCCCGTCATCTATCCCAGCTATCTCCCGATGATTCCTCGCTGTTTCCCTCTTCGCCTTTCTCGACCTCTCTCTTTTTCCTCCCGAGGAGATTCCTTTCGTTCTTTCTCTCGCTCGTTCTTCTGTCGAGTGAAAGGGAAAGAAGGGATGAGTGAACTTGAGTCGCGCGCTGTGAGAAAGGCGGACACGTTCCTCGTCGACACCGCGCGTCAAGACCGCGAGCGAAGAAGAGCGGCGAGAGGAATTGTAGGAAAAACCATAGAAAGAAAGAGGAATTATAATTTTCTTATGTGAAACAAGGACGATGCGATGAGATGTTGTTTCGCAATTTTCGAATATTGTCGCGCGTCGATTCCTACTTACTTCTCTTTGATATACTTTTGTACTGAAAAACATTCATTGAAGAGAAGAAAAATACAAATATAGACCGTTTTAGATAACAATGTATCTTTGTTTTATTTTAGGATTGATAAATATGTATATAAATAAAATCGGAGACCGAATAAAGAGAGTATTTATAGTCGCGTGTGAGTCATCGAATTAAGAGCGTTCGCACATTATTTTAGACTGATAAGAAGATAATGCCGAAAAAATTTGCATGCCATTTGTATATTTGTTTTTTTTTTTTTTATTTTGAACACTCGCGATATCTTTGGACAAAATATGATAACAAAGTCTTTCAGATTTCGTTCTAAAGAGTGTACGTTCAATATGTTAGAAACGTCTGTGAAACTTTCTCGGTTTGTGTAATTTTCTTTTTTTCTGATAGTCGTAAAATATTTAATTTCTCATAATTTATTTCGTTATTTTAAATAAATGAACTAGATGAGCTTTCTGAGAATACAAAAAAAAAAAATGAAGCAAAAATCTCAAAAAAAAAGAGCAAATTTTCTCTGCAAGAAGAAGATTGTTGTGTTATTTGAAAAAGCCTCGGCTCGAAGCCTCGAAAGCGTAAACATGTCACGAGAAGGCAGAAACGAGGGAAAGAGCAAAGTGTTTAATTGCATGTATATGCCGAAGCATCAAGAGGAGGGAGGAGGACCTTGCGATTCTCATATCTTCCCTCTCGCTCTTTTTTCTTCCTTTCTCTCTCTCTCTCTTTCCTCTCTTTCGCGCGCCTAATGATAAACAGCAGCCGCCGCGCGCTCCCTGCAGCGATTGCGCAACGCCGCACTGGCCTTCTCGTACCAATTGTAAATTAGACTGCATCATAAATAAATAAATAGCGCTAGTACGCGCGAACACGACATCGCCGACGGCGACGAATACATCAGTGGGAACTGGCGTTTCGCATGCGAATTAATTACATACCGTGCAATTAATACATCGTGACACTGATAGCGCTGACAAATATTTGCGCACGTGTGTGTATCATGAGAATCGCGGCGCTTTTTCCGGAAATAACGCGCTCGCTTTTCTCGCACAACCAGACGATTTGATCAGGCGCACTTGTTCAATTGATAAATCATTTTTTTATTTTACATTGTATAGTTTTGTAATAACGTTATTTTTTTTTGCATATTACCCGCTCGTAAGTTTATATTTGCCCAAAAGGTCACGGATTTCTCATCGATTAACGATTAAATGATTAGTTGAACAGTTGACATTTTTCGCGGACACGCAGAAAGGGTAAATCTCTGAGTTTGTATAGTATTCGATTCTCCGGTGTCTGGCGATAAAATTAATATTTTATTTAAACAATAATTCAAATAAGTGTCAATTAGCATGTTAAATAATAAAGTAGTTAGTTTTTTCCGCTTATAGCTTGAGATAAAAGTGATCTAGCGAAAAACTATTTAACGACTAATAAATTTCGATTTTCTTTACAATGAAAGCTACTTGCTTTGATATTGCGTCGCATTGGAAACTTTCTTCTTCTTCAGAAGAAGAGTCTTCTTTCGACATTTCTTTTACCATACTGATGCGGTTTTTTTTAAGAACCCTTATTGTGACTAAGGTTAAATGATGATCTTTCTCCTTGGACCTCCGCCGTCTGGAATAAAAGAAAGCGCATAAGGAGATCTTTCACGAAAAAAGTGAAAGGTCATCGCTGACAATAAACATCTCCAGAGGTCCGTGTATAATACACTGAAAAAAGTTGTCAAAAGAGTTGATAATGAGAAGAGAAATAAAACCACCGGGAGTCTAATGCACCTTGACTGATTTTATTTCAAGAGACGATCAAAACACATTTTTAAAACTTTTTCTAAAGTAAAGCGCGTAAGTTTTACACACTCTTGTTGCTTTTACTTTCATCGGGTTTTCGTTGTTTTCGAAACGTTACGCAATGGGTGTTTGCGCGCGCGCACGCGCGTAAAGTAATTTATAATTCAAATTAATTACATATTATATTGTGTCGGCTTGGAAAGACATACATTATGAGAATTTAAATATCAATTGACCAAAAGACACGCGGTTACAGCCGATGTAATCTCGAGATGATCGGCGCCATAAATTGCCATTAATATCTAACTGGAGGAACAAAAAGTAGAAGAAATCATAAATAAATTATGCGACTCGCGCGTAATCGCTCTCGAAAGCGTTTGTTTTTGCATAAACAAGGACGAGGAGGAAGATGAGACACAGACAAGAGGAAGACACACATATACACGGCGGAAAGGTAAAGGCGCTGTCGGATTCGCCGCATCAGCTGTTTCACGACCTCCTTTCCTCGTGGCCCTCAACCGAGATTTGTCTACCGCGCTAAGTATAGCCGACGTTGCTGCAATCTCATGGACGTGAGCGCACACACTTCTCACCACACGGAGACCGGATCGTCGATCCAGATCAACGATCTATCTTTTCTCCCCCTCTCGACGCGAAAAGGATAATCGATACGGGAACGAAAAATCAAACGGCCCATTAAGGCGGATTAAATACTGAAAATTGTTAGCATGCAAATATCGCGCGCGACGTACAAATTGTATACATTTGCCTGAAGAAGTCGGGAAACCTCACAAGAAGGTGTCAATGTAATGAATATTGAAATATTCATCAACGTGCAATCATTAACAAGTAGTAGTACATTTTGTTAATTTTACTTCCCGATGTATGTAAAGAGATCGCGTTTACATTCTCGTAACACTCGCATATCTTTCGAGTTCGAATATAGTCGGATTTTTATTTTTAACAATGCTTGTTCCCCGAGCAACGCATTTGTCGATCGAACGAAATTCCGTGGTCCAGTCTGGAACTGGACTGGCTGCATCCAACGATTGTTTATCGTGGAATCGTTCAAGCATTTCGCGATCGATCGCTCGTAAAACGACCGAGCCATCGCAGCCGCAACGAGCGACCAGCACGCCGATATAATTCCACCTGATGAGAAAGAGACCTTTACACTGCCGCCTCCGTGATTTTCGAAAGAGAGTGCGCGAGCAGAGGCGAGAGAGCGAAAGGAAGAATGAACGGAAGAGTTACGCAGTATTTTATGGGAGAAAGGCCCGAGAGAAAGAGAAAGGAAAACCTAGAAGTAATAAACGGCCTGTTGTTTTGCAAGCGCTTAAAAGATAACGTGCAAGATTATTCTGTGCGATGCCGCATGAAAGAGATGAAACAAATTTTGCACAAGATTATAAGACGGAACATATTTATATATATTATTTATTATTTATATTTTTTAGTGCCAATAATTTTGTACTTTATTTCTCGTAGCCGCACGCGCATATTGTCGTATTGTCGTGTCATTTAAAAAATCTCAAGTGCCAATATTACTTAAGCTAAACAAAATCTCGTTTAGATCAATAGTTAAACAATATATTTTTGTGATTTAGTAATTTGGTGCGTTTTCTTCGAAAATTATACTCGCGAGAATAGTGAATAATCGAAATGAGAACAGCGTGAAGATATAAGAAAAAAATTGAACTTTTATTGTTTAAAAGAAGCACAAGAGTGAGCGGAGATCGATGAGAAGAGATATAAACCAGATCAAAAAAGGGAGTTAAAAAGAGATGCGACGTTTAAGAACCGGTACACGGGCGTATCAAAATAGTAGAGACGTATAAAAAAAAAAAAAAAAAAAAATTAAAAAACTATGGCGTGGGAGGGGCGATACTATGCCAATGATGGAGGAAAAAAACTATAAAGAAGGAAAAAATGGAAGACGTGAGAAGGCGGAGTAGGATTTACGGGGTTACGGCATGGACAAGCTCGCCAATGATGGACTGGCAGAAAAAATGTGGAGAAACAGAGAAAGATGGAAGGACCGGAGAGGGCGGAGTAGAAATTGTGCAGCCCGCGCAGAAGAAGGGGGAGAAAGAGACGTGTGAAAGAAAATGCGTGCGTGTGTTGCCGCGTGTATGTGTGGGGATGGATGCAGCGGAAGAAACGAGAGATTGTCAAGAGGTTGCGAAGGCACAAGAAGAAAGGCTAGAGGAACTTGAGGAAGACGGTGATAGCAGATTGCGCGGTAATCTCCGCTTCATTCTTACGCATGAGCGATCTCTCGTATTACTCCACCGCGGTGACAAGGAGCGCCTCTATTCCGGCGTGTTTAAATGACGAGGACGGGAAAAGGAGAGAAGAGGCCAGTGCAATAGAGGCTGGTGTGCGTCTAGAGCAGCGTTGAGAGAAAGACGAAGAGAGAGAGAGAGAGAGAAAGAGAGAGAGAGAAAGAGAGCGAAAAAAAGTGAGAAAGCGAGGCCACGGGGGAAAAGACGAGGGCGAGGTATATCACGGAGGAAGGGGATGAGCGAGAAAGAGAGAAAGAGACAGGAAGACGGCAAGGGAGCATCGTGCTCCAATAAAACGAACAGAGATCGGAGAGTGTGCTCTTATCGCGTCTGTGTATGCATGTACACATCGTCGACACAAGTAAATCACCATACATACACGTCAAGAGACAGAGAAGAAGAGAAAGAGAGAGAGAGAGAGAGAGAGAGAGACCACATGTACAAACGCGTACATATACACGTGCAGCACACGCACACGCGATTACTCGTACGTTACAGACACAAAGAGAGCGACACCTCACCAATAAGCCTAGGCAAGAGAGCTATTTGTAATGCAATAGTGAGAGTACATCAGTGGGGAAAGGAAGAGTGGAAGGAGGTGATGGTAGGTGGAGCGCTCATAGTGGGGGAGAAAGAGCAAGCAAGGGAGAATGAGAGATAGATGCACGCAGAAAGAAATAGAAAGAGAGAGAGAGCGAGAGAGAGAGAGAGAGAAAGAGAGGGGGAGGGGAGAAACAGGAAGAGAGAAAGAGACAAGAAAGGTGCCACTCGACAAGGAACCAACACTACGGTCCCTTCAAACGAACTCATGAACTCGCGAAGCTTCCTCTCCAACGCGAAGTATACCGTCGGGAGTTCTCGATGGCGAGAGACGCGCATTTCGGACCCTCAACCCTTTCTGATCTCGTCGTCTGCGAGCCCACGAGGTCCACCTGGCCTCTTCTCTACCACTACCGCACGCCGCCGATACCACACTAATACTATTCATCGTCACCATCACCACCGTTTTACCACTACCGCCGGCGGCTCGTTGCCGTCGTTGCACTCATTGGACACACGTAGAAATCCGCCGATGTGCCACCACTACCAACGAGCCGACAACCACCACCACCGCCGCCACCTCCTGCTGATCGTCCGGCTCTACCTCTCTTCGCGCTCACCTAGGACCAGACAGAGAAAGAGAGAGCGTGAGCGAGAGGGAGAGTGAGAGCGGGAGAGAGAGAAAGAGAGAGGTAGAGAGTGAGAGAGGGTCTCGGCTTTGCGCAAAAGTTACGGGCTAAGCGAAGAGCAGTGAGACACACACCGCGGAGACCGGAAGAAAACCCTCTCCCTGAAGAAGTTCTCCGCTAAGAAGAACGGGAGAGAGAAAGAAAGAAGAAAAGAAAAAGGAAAAAGGGAAGGAGAGAGAAAGAGAAAAAAATAAAAGAGAAGGAGAACGAGAGAAGAAGACAAACAAACAGAGAGACAGAAAAAGAAAAAGAGAGAGAGAGAGAGAGAGAGAGAGAGAGAAACAAGTAAACACGCGCGAAAAACACACGTCGACTCCAATCGAGAGTGTCATAGCTCGGCGTGCGAGCAAGAGTACACTGGGAATCATTGCGAGAAAACTGTCGACTATTAAATCTGTAGGTATCCTTTTCGCTGCTCGCACTGTGTGTGAATGTAGTATTTACATGTATAATGCCAAGTGTCTTTCTCCTTCCGGATGTCTCGCGGGAGTGCGTCAGCTCGATCTACAGTTACCTGAAAAAGTTGGCGATCTCATTGCGGCGCGAACAACAATCTTTTTACCGTGTGGTAATCTGTAACATTCGCGAGTGACATTTTCTTCCGAAACCAAGAGAAGACTGTTCTCGCGGACTACAACACGTGCTCTCGCTCACATGTGTTTTCGCCGCGGCACGTGTTGCTTCATCGAACGCGTGAAATCGAAAAGGATTACGAGAGAGAAAGAGAGAGATGTTGACAGTCGATAGGTGTTGACAGGTGAAAATTGCGCGCGTGAGATTACGTGAAGAAAAGAATATCATTGTTGTCAAAAGGCGTTCGGTTGAAAGGAAGAAACACAAATAAACGGAGAAATAACAAATAAATGAAAAAGTACAACAAAAGGGGAAAGAAGAAAGGGGAAGAAAGAAGAAGACTCGAGGAGTGCACAGCAGGACTCGCTGCACGCCTGCCGCTTACGTACCAGCAAGAGTTGGGCCGCGTTGTGTAAGAGCTGAAAGTAAAAGTTGAAACCGCCGACTTTAGTTCGCGGGAGCGCGTGCTGCGCGCTCGCTAACATCCGATTCTGCTCTCTTGTAAGTCCCGGGCATAACCGAATATCTCCTGTCTCTTTCGTTTCGCGTGTCTCTCTCTCCGGCGAGACTTTTACAATTTGTTCTTTCTCCCGAAAGAAAGAGAGAAAGAGAGAGAGAGAGAAACAAAAAAGAAAGAGAGACAGTGAAAGAAAGAAAGGAGATAGAGAGAAAGTGCATCAAGTGAGCGTACGTGCGTGTATGTGTGTGTGTGCACGCGTCCGGGTTCGTATGATTACGGACGCCCTTGACGAAGAAACGCCGAGGATTTAACGTGTCCCGGAGAAGAGCCGGATCGTGTGCTAGAGAGAAAGAAGAATATATACGAAGAGAGAAGAAAGAGAGATCACGTCACGGCGTACCTCGTTTCATTGCGTAACGACGTTTTCTAGTCCGCTGCTCCGCAAAATACACCCGCGCTCTCGCTCGCGGAGATCGCGGTGCGTCGACGAAAATTTTCCCGTAATTCGATTTTGCAAAACAAAATAAGAGAGACCGCGAAAAATACACGAAGCCGCGAATACGGGCGGTGACGGCCGAGAGAACGAGCGAGATAGAAAGTCAAATTAGTACACCGCGCGCGGTTTCACTACGCGGTGATATTAACTCCCAGCAAGTCGCTCAAGGTCACCGTCATATCCTACCGGTAATCCGTTTCCGTACTCGCTAGAGAATAATTTTCATCATCGTCGTCGTCGTCATCATCGTCGTCGTCTTCGTCATCATTATCACGTACTATTATCATCGTTATCACGTGACATCCCGGTAACACCATTGACGAAGAACTCAACGGATCGCGAATTTGCGACAACTTTGTGTGTGTGTGTGTGTGTCTCTCTCTCTTTCTCTCTCTTTCACATCCGGACGAGAGGGGGAGGGGTAATATTAATCCGAGGGGGGAAAGCCCTCTTTGAATTTCGTCTTCTGCTCCGTTCGATCGACAGCGCGCGCGCGCGCGCGCGCTCGCTTTTACCTCTCGCCGTCTCCTCGTCTCCGGGCGCGCAAGAAGTTTCGCAAAAGGGGATTACAACACGCAGAAGAGAAAGGAGACAAACAGACGGAAAGGGAGAGAGAGAGAGAGACGCAGAAGGGAAAAAGGATAGCGCGAAGAGAAAGAGAGAGAAAGAGAGAGAGAGAGAGAAACGGATGGAAGTGGGAGAAGGAGAGTAACACCGTGTATACCCGCGATACGGCGCGCCGTGTACGGGAAAACCGCAGGAAGAGAACCGCGAGGACTTTTCGCACGAAGGACGAGGACGAGGAAGACCGTTCTCAAGCGGCAAAGCCAGAGAGAAGAAGCTACCCGGGGCTCGCTCTCCCGGAACGAGGAAAAAGAAACGAGAAAGAGAGAGAAAGAGAGAGAGAGCGCACAGATCGCGAAGGACGAGAAAGAAGTCTGAAAGACGATCCGGATGTGGCGAGAGATCCGCTCTCGCCTTCCGTTCTCTCTCCCGCTTTGATCCGCGAAGATCCGCGCGGCCGCTTGTTGAATTCGCAATTTTTTCACAGTGTGTTCTTTTCGCGTAACGAAGAAACAAATTTCTATAAAAGGAATCACGCGGAAAGAAAGAATCAACGGTGTATTACCCTCGCGTTCCGGAGATACGCGAGCGAGCCAGGCGGAATTAAAAGTGCGTTTAAAAAGGTTAGCGGAATATAAAAAAGGTGCGCGCGCGAAAGGATAAGAGAAAGGAATAGGAGCCACCTCCGAGTCCTTGAGAGTACCCAACGGGTAAAAGTGCCGTGCGCAGAGCCAGCCGGTTGACCCTGGACAGTCAACGGAGCAGACCCCCGCAGGAAAAAAAGTTCTCCACGTTGTCGTCGCCGTTTTCGTCGTCGTTCTTCATCGTCTTCCTCGCCCCGGTTTCCGACTAAACGGCGAATCTCTGCGCAGTGCGTCGCAAGAGGTTAAAGTTAAATCGAAGGGCGCAGTTGGGTACGTTGTGTGTTGGTACACAAGTGCGTCTGTGTGTGTACGCACACGCTCGTATACGTTGAGTGCGCGAGTGCGTGCGAGGAAGAACCCACGTGTGTGTGACATCGCGCGCTGCGCGCGGAAGAATAAGCGTAGCGAAAAAAAACGAAAGCGCGCTAATGAAGAAGATCATCGGGAAAAACAGCTGACAACCGCGAACAGTCACGAGGGAAGAATAAAATCGCCCACCCACACCTCAGCATTCAAAACGCTGGCTGTCGAGATTTTCATTTTTATTGCGCGAGAAACCGTGTGCGAGAAAGAGAGAGAAGAAACAACGCGAAGAAGCGTCAAAGTGAAACACAAAGGTTCGCCGTGGTGTGAAGTGATACCCAAGTGCTTTGGCCACCGAGATTAGATCCGCGTCTCGACGATATCTCTCGGATTCCGCGGAATTGATGTTTTGCGAGCGGTTATTATTATTATTTTTTTTTTTTCGAGGGTTCCGTGACGTTTGACGTTGATAACAATTTGTTCGCCGATTTGTGTGATCAGTGGTGATCCATGCCGCGAAATATTATCATCAATGTACGTCACGCAGCGTCGATTTTACCCGTCGTCGCCGGCTTGCAAGCAGGATACTTGGACGTGACTCCGCGAGATAGTCCCGAAGGATATATCGTCGTCGCTCATCCTGGATACTGTCGCCGATCCCACATTGCGGAGCAAGCATCGCAGCAGCAGCAGTAGCAGAAAAAGCGCAAGGTGAGAGAAGCAAGGCGTCTGTCTGCGTAACTTGCAGGTGTGAATCCGATTCAGGTTATATAACAGTCCGTTCTTCCCTTCTTGGGAATCTGCATTCACGGCGATTGAAACGAACGCTGAGCTTTTCTGTTGATTACGCGATCAGCTACTTACTTGATCAGATCCGAGTAAATTGTATCTTGCTAAAAAAAAAAAAAAAAAAAAAAAAAAAAAAAAAAGATGAGTGACGATTTTTTTGTTTTTTTTTCTTTACGACATGATACATTAAATATATCAGATCTCTTTTTAGCAAGATCCGATGTAAACAAGAGAAAGAAAGAGAAAGAGGAAGGAAATAGATAACAAATGTTCATACAGCAACAGGTAAATATTTTCTGTGTGTAAAGTATGTAAATATTCTTTTATTTACATACTCTGATAAGATATTATAAATAAAAACACGGGAAAAAAAAACAATTAAGAAAAATAAATTAGTCTCTGTCAAGTAGCTTCGAGATATTCGATCATTTTATCATTGCGAGCTGACGATATTTCGACAGTAAAGTGTGCCAGTTGTTCGCGTGTGTCCGGTCGGTCGTGCTCGAGTAAGTTTAAAGGATGATCGATGATGCAATGTTGACTTACTAAGCGATGGAAAATGTTTGCGATCACTTTTACGGATATGATAGCACAAAGTGAAAAGATACAGGTATCGATCTGCGAAACCGACAATCGCCGTCACTAATCGCGTAATATGTAACATGTGACGATAATGATTTCGCGGAGTGTTTTATTTTCGTTAGGATTTTTCGCACATGTAGAAATTTCTCGTCTGTCGTCTAGAACACAACGCTCTTTCGCACGTTGAGAGAGCGAAACTTTGCCGATACGCGGAGTAAAACAAGTCCGCGAAACCCCGAAACGCCGAAGGTATCGCTGCGAAACGGAGAAACTAAGAGCGGATAATGAGGTAATTGTGTTTCGGTGGTGAATTGACAAAAAAAAAAAAAAAAAAAAAAATAAATTAACGTGGCGACATAATTGGTGACAAAAACCAAAGTGGCGAGGCCTAATACGTGCCACGAAAGACAGGTAGATGGATTGCGGCAGAACCGTGCTGGGAAAATATGAGATTGGCAGGGCCACGGCGCAAACGACATAGTTATTATCCATTAAAAAAAAGTGTCCCTGTTTCCGTTTGAGAGATTCCGCCTAGACAATACCAAGCTTGTGAACACAATAACCGCGCTCTAAAGTCGATAAAGTTTCTGTCAGCGAGTTTTTTTTGTTTTTTTTAACGTGAATCTCGCTTTCGCGAAACGCGAATTTATTCATATTTATCATCTGCGAGACTGTGTGCGTGTGTATCGGTTGTCTCTCGGAAGAAAAAAAAAGAGAAAAAAGAACGTAATAAATTATGTTTCTTTTTTTGAGTTTTGGAAAAAAAAAGGATAATCTAAAATAAAATTTCATTATCGTTATTTATATCTTTATTATTATTGTAACTTATCTTGTACATACTGAGATTTTTAATCCATCCAAAATGTAACAAAGTATTTAGTAATTTAGTAATCTAGTAAGATAACTCATAGAAATTTAGAAATTCTGATAAAATAACGTATTTATTTTTGATAAAAGTCAGTCTCAATGATCATTGTAACTGAACTGTACGTTTCTTTTAACACAACTCTAATTCTGTCGCATTGTTTGTGAATAATAAAAGACGCGCAGGAAAAAAACGCACATTGAACGAAACTCGCGTAACGCGTTTTATGCCGTAATAAACCGAGCATAAACCGACTCTTAGGAAGACGAAGGAAGGTAGGAAAAATTTTTTTCTTTTTAAGCGTATAATAATTCAAGTTCAGTATCACACGGTCGAGATGTGTGTTGTTGTGTAACCGTTTTTTTTTTTTAAAGAAAGAATAAAAAAAAAAAAAAAAAAAAAATGGCGCGGGAATGACGAATCGGAGAGAAAAAGCGATCTCCAGTCAAGGTCGCGTATCGAAAGGTGCCTTTGCGTTCGCCATTTCGCATTCATCTTGTCATTATCTCTCAGACGAGGGATCGTAAAGGCGCGTTCTTATACCACCGGAGACCGCGGAGACCTGCATAGAGTATGCACCAACGCGCGTACACGCGCGCGTAAACGCAAATATAAAACAAACACATCGCCGTTCGCGACTCCGAAAGGTAAATCAGTTAAAATTCCGGGTTTTCTGCGTTTTTTGTTACACATAATCCACATCATGTTTATATATATATATATATGTACATAATTCGTTTTTGAGCACAACAACCATAATTGCGTCGTGCGAATTTAGTTGACGTAACCGGCAGCTGTGAGGAACATATTCTTTTTTTTTCCTTCATGAGTCACAAATGCATTTTTATAGATTCAATAGTTCAGTTTTGAGGAAAGTGATTAATCATCGACTCCGCCAATTAAAATTATTTTTAGCAAAACTAGAGACGTTCGAAATACGAAAGTAATATTTCGAAGAGAGTTCAATTGTTCGACAAATAAAAAACGCTCTTACCTATATCGGAATTTTAATACGTTAATTTTTTTATGTTTTGTACAATTTAATTTGTACTTGTTTATTGTTGTTGTTTTTTTAAATATTATCTTATGTGTAGTTATAGCAAAAAAATAACAAAAACACACTTTTTTAAACTTGATATCTTGTTTACACATGTAAAATAGAAAAAAGTTTTCTGCGACGAGTAGAATTCCCTGATTTCACATTTGATAACATATGCATAAAAAAAAAGACGTTTGGCGCAAATTTTTTTGTGAAAAAAGCACTGTCTTATATGTTAATCAGCAATTAGTTCGATACAAAGTCATTCACATTTGCCTTACGAATAAATTTGATCATGCCAACTGGCCAGTTTGAAACTAAACTTATGCATTGGGAATCTAGTCACACCTGAGATTTACGACCGCGTCACTTAACGTGCGGCCGCAAGCAATTTAACGACTGTTATTCTCGCTATTCGAATATGTATTCCGTCATCACCTTGCTTAAAATCATTGAACACACTTACCGGAGATCGACACGCTCGTGCGCCTGAGTTATGCAACATTTACTTTAGAAAGAAAACAAAGCTTTTCCGCGACAGAAATCAATTTGTTTTTTTGCGACAATCAGCCGAACAATTTGAAGTTTTTCTTTTGTTAATCACAATTAGTTTGTTTATTTCGAATCTATTTGACGCTCGGAGTTTTCTCGATGTTTTCAATAAAATAATCAACGGCAAAGAAGAAGAAGCGGATTACACAAGATTGTTGCAATTAATTAATGCGATAACGCGTGATCTTGTAATCTATACGATATCATCGCACGATGTAACACTTCTACAATATAATTCGCACCGATATCAATCAACACCCGATAAAAATTCAACAATCAATTGAATGTCAATTAACGCAAGACGTTTTTGTTTTTTTTTTGTTTTTTTTTTTCGTGACAATAAGTAGTCGTTGACGTAGGGGAGCGTTTCAATTGGTAAAAAAAAGTTTGTATTTATTTATTTTTTCCACGGAGAAGTTGTTTTCGAACGAATTGATCAAAAGGTTTTTCAGTAAGATGAAAAAAAAGAAAAAAAAAAAAGCTGAGGCACGTGGCGTTATCGTACTATCATCAATGACTGTATTGAGAATTCTCCATTATCGCGCCGCGAAGATGTCATTACCGTAGAATATTGCGAGAGATAACGAGATATCTAACGTACATACTAAGTATTAATTGGACATTCGTGAACTTCGTCTTATCAGTTGCAGTATTGACTTTCACGTTTTCAAAACAAACAGGCTTCTAACGCACTCGTGCAGTCTTTCTTTTTCTCTTTCTCTTTCTTTCTCTCTCTCAAATGTGATAAATTTAAATTATCGTTACGCCGAACGCGCACAGAACAAGATTTTGCACAGAAATAGCGAGAGGTGAGAACAAAATATTCTCTTCACACACAAATGCGCTTTATTCTCAGCACGAGTTTTATCATGTAAAAAAAAAAAAAAAAAAAAAAATTAACATTTTATTGTGAAACACAACAACGCGTTTACATCTAGCAATAAGTTAAACGCAACGTTGAAATTTGCACTGTTATCGGTCATCGTGAGCGAAGAAAAATAGTCGAAGGAAAAATCGCACCTTTCTTTAGCCGCATTCTCGCCGCATCGGCGCTTCTTCCACGGTTCGTCCGTTCTTTTTCTCAGGACACTTCATCTTCTTCGTGTGTTCGCGATAAGACGCTTATTAAGACACGGCTCTTCGCCGGCGTGCGAAGTCTCGGGATTGGCCAAACGGCGCGGTTAAATAAAGTTGCAATTAAGAGAGCTAAAAGCTATGCGGCTCTTTTCCCACATTGTCCTCGCCGAGCTCTGCTTCCATCTCTCTCTTTCTCTCTCTCTTCCTTCACCCCTCTCCGCCGTAGGTTCTGCTCACGTGTTCTCCTCCTTCCCTCCCGTCCTTTCTCTTCCCGTCATCCTTTTCCTCCTTTTTTTTTTCCTCTTCCCTTCACATCTCTCCTTGCGGCCTCTCTTTATCTCCCGTCTGTCTTATCTCGCACCGTGGGAATCCGCGCGTGCGTTTCTCGCGCCGCGCGAAAGGAAGTTCTTATTTCCGTTCCTCGCGCGCGCGACGTTTCTCTTTCTCTTTCTCTCTCTCTCTCTCTCTATCTCTCTTTCATTTGCGATGATGATGCGATCGATCAGACGAACGGAAATAAAAAATCTTTAGCCTGTGAATCCACAATTGTGTTGTTCTCCTCGCCTCACCAAATCGTCGGATTGTCTCGTTTCATAGACAAGTGAGCAAAATCGTCCTCTTCTTGAAAGCAATGTGAAAAAAGAATAAACTAATTTTGTGTAATTAAAGAAGAACGGATTCAATAGATTTTTTTTATATCTGTTTTCCGATCTGATTTTTAGAATTCTCCGCAAGTTTTTTTTCCGGAAAAAATTCATTACACAGATAATCAATTCGCGATCATTCAGCACTGATGCGCTCGGGTGTCAGCGTGATATCGACTTAATGCGGGTGCGGTTATGACGCGGTAGATACGAAGGACGATACTTTATCTGGGATCCGCCAAGTCTCTTTTTCTATCTCTCTCTCTCTCTCTCGCTAGAAACGTATTCGATCCAGTATGTGTAATACGTAGCGGTTAGCCGTAAAACAGCCTCGTACGAAGTCACGAGTGTGAACTCGCGCGGCGGAAAGCCAAGGAAAAAAAAAACCTCTGCTCAGAGATAAGACTGTATTTCTACGCTGCGTGTGTGCAAACAAAATTTAGAATCGAATGCGAGAGTGTCACGAGTTCGTTAGCATGTGCAAATGTGTATGTTTGACGAACATGCGCTCATGGCTGGTCTTCAGAAAGACTTTTCCGAATAATATTCGGAAAAGACGGAGGATGTCTCTCAGAGACAAATGAGCGAACATAATAGGAGAACATAATAGAGAGTCGAAATATTCGACAATACTGCAGTAACTAAAGAAGTTCGCTTATTGTCTATTCTTTTTGGTTTGCTGGGACGTAGGTGACTAATCGCAGATAATTATTCATCTTTTTTTTTGAGAAACACAAAACAAATTTAAAACTTTTCTCGCATTATTATTGCACGCTTGTTACCGGTCAATAATTATTGGAGGAAAAACCAAAACGCACACTCGATCGATCGTATCATCGTGTCGCGTGTAATAACAAAATTAACCGCGAAAAATCAAAACCGTGCCGATCGGCTAGTTATGCGTTTGCCGACGCACCGAATGGTAACATATTTAATTGGGCGGCTCATAAAGCGCTCATTATCGCTGAATCGAAGTGCGTTGAAATCAATATGTGTCACACACACACACACACACACACACACACACACACACACACACACACACACACACACAATGGCGAAATCAAATATAACAGATCTTTCATCGAGGATAATTGTCAATTAAGATTTAATTAGATTTTCCGGTTGTTGACATTTTGACATTTTCTTGAACGTTCGAGAAATATACGGGGAATTAACGCGTGTGATAGCTGGAAAAAAACTGATCTGCAGTTTAACATAATTTACAATCGTAAGTTAGATTTGCAATTCAAATATTTTTGAAATGCGCTTCTTCTTTTGTCGTTACGTATATTACAAGCGCGTAAGAGAAAACTTACCTTGAATCTGAATACAACGGTCGTTCACGGGATTAAAGTATATTTTTTCTTTTTTTTTGTTTTTTCTTATTTACATTGTATTGTAATAATTCGCCAGAAAAGTTGAGAACTCGCCATTTCTCGCCAAACGGCTAGATCAGCTTGCTGCGAAAAGCGTGACTTCGACGATTTAGAACATTAGGCGAAAATGTTTCGTTCTCGCCGCGTATACTTTCACTTGAACCGGATCGTTTCCCAATTGGCAGGTACGATTATAACGGCCGATGAAATTTCCGTCGGCCGCACGAAATACAGTGCTTGCTCATACTCGTGTGTTAGCGCTTCTCGAAAAGAGCTTCGAAAGTTTGGATGCGTTGTTACGCTCTTCACGCGCTTACAAAGATCTCACGTTTCCTCTTTTTTTTTTTTTTTTTCTTTTTGAACTCGTTTGCTGCGTGAATAATTGCTGTCATTAATCTCCATGAAAGATACGTGAAAAAAAACCTTGAAAATTTCCGTTTTCATCGAAACTACGAGACAGCTAAACAACTTAAACAATAATGAAACAATAATGAAACAATAATGATTCTACTAAGTAAGTTGCAATTTTACTTTTTTTTTGTTTTCTTATCGCTTACCGTGTGTCTGTAAAGAGAAACGTAATTGTCAAGTTATTTCACTCACTTAAAATCAAGGTTGTGTGTTCATTTTGTTTCTTTCACCAATCCGATCGATTCGCACAGCATTTGAGCAAGAAGAAAAATAAAGGAGGAAAAAACTTTTTCTCGCTCTTCGTGTACTTGCTTATTTTTCCAATCACACGTTTCGGAAATTAGATTAGAGATCGATCGATCATAAGTATCAATCTCGTTCAATATTGTGATTATATCAAAACCTGTTGCGTGCGAGCGCAAGAAAAATATTACGACGCGGCGCAACCAGATCCGCGGTTGCATCTAATCAATATACCGTGCTACATTGAGAAAAAAACTCTGATGAGTCAAGAAAAAAATCTTACTTAATCTGTAACATCCGACGGTCAGAGGTTATCAAATAATCTAAAAAAAAAAAAAAAAAAACATCTGTGTGTTACTCTTCGCTCTTACCGGTTTTCAAGATTTGTTCTACACACGTAGACGATTGTCGCTTGAATTTCTATTTACATGATTTCGAACTACCTATAGTTTATTGGTGCCCTTTGATGTGTGCTGTCACACACGCACACACACACATAGTCTGACATTTCAAAATCGAGTATCTTTTACTTCATTATTCTGTGATTTAAATACCAAATGTGTCACAGGCAGTTCACGAAGTATTTTTTTTCTTTGTTTTGACATCATCCGCAACGGCGTTACATGGCAACTACGAAAAAAAAAAAAATTACAAGATACCGTAACTTTCCGACGCGTTAATCGTCCGTAATAGACATTTCGCATAGACGCGCGTTATATAGTATAACGCGCGCGAAACTTTTGGCCGCCAAAATATTACACAATTTTGCACAGGCCGGAATTCGAGAACGCGCTTGTGCGGTCGCGCCGCGTGCGGTTAGGCGCAGCAGAAAAGCCGGGCGGAATCGCGCGACGAGAGAGCCCCGGCTCGCGCCCACGCGGGAGCGTTCACGAGAAAACATAATCGTCCCTCGCCGCTCTTGCCCGCAGAAAAGCCGCGGTGCGATCCGCGCGTACCGCGGATACGCACGTACGTATGTACGTATGCGCGCACGCGCGTGTGTGTGTGTGTGTAGTGCGCTCATATACACACACAGCCGGCGATTGTCGGCCTGTCGGTGGTATTTCTGGGCCTGTTTCTGGGCTCGTGGCGATTGTAAATCTCCGGGGGCCCCCGCGGTCGCGGGGCCCGAGTATATACCGCGAGTAACAGCGCAAGTAACAGCGGCTCCGAGGAGGTAGGGTACCTACCTACCTACCTACCTCCGCCAACCCTTTCTACCTCTTTCCTTTCACTTTCATCTATCGCGGGCCCCGCAACGCCATACACTCTCGAGGCCCCTTCGGGACTCGCTCGCTCTCTCGCTCGTTCTTTCGCCCGCCGTCGCTTGTCTGCCTGTTACACGCCTCCGTGTAACGTGCTCATACGCGACGCAGAAAAAAAGGATTGTATTATTGAAGAAACGGTAGCGAAGAGGGAGGAGGAGGAAGGGAGGAGGTTTCACGGACCCCGCAGTCAGCGCTCGATATGGATATCTAACGGGTGAAAAAATTTCTCTCGACTGTGCTTTCTCTCGTCTTTCGCGGCTTCTGTTTTGCAAGGAGTAGATAGAGTCTTTTTAACACGAGTTGGATATATTACTCGAGCGCCGACGATTAAAACGAATTTTAACTTTGGACACTTGACACGTGAAACTATTTGTAAAAAAAAAAAAAAAAATGTAAAAACACGATAAAAATTTATATCAATGTTTTAATATGAGCGACGGTAAGAAAATCGCGCGTGTAAGGGGCACTTGTCTACACGCGAGAAACACCTCTATCAAGATCGCCGTATTACCGCGTGCGCGCGTAATAGTTTCAGCGTGGACGAGCCGGAAATGAGCGAGCGAATTGACGTCTTTTAAATGGGCATCGCTTAAGAAGACGTTGGAGAAAAGATGCTCGCGTCTTTAAGAAAATAAGTACTCTATTACTTACGGCGCGTTCGTAAACCGCGCATCGCGGTTACGTCCGCACCGAGAATTTTTTTTTTTTTTTCTTTTTCAACGAGCGCATGTGTTCCGCGTTACGATAGAGCGGCCGAAACTTAATTCTCTTGGCTCACGCGTCAATTAGATGAAGTATCGCGGTGTAACGTTATTTTGCTTTCGTTTCACAAACATGTAGAATGCCGACCTGCGCAACGAGATTTCCAATAACTGTCACATTTTTCTCTTCGCCCGTGCGTTTTCGAATAGCTCTCGCGCTCGGACTTTCTTCCCGACCGAGAACGTTGCTTGCATTTCAGCCTCTGTTTCAAGAGTGTTAAACAATTACTATGAAATATCTCGAATTTGCGTAAATTTTTACATTTCTTTGTAACATTTAACATTAAACAAATCACGTTTCGAGGTTTTTCGTGCCAGGTGTCGAATGTAAGTGAATTGCGAAATAATCTGATCCGATGGAAAGAGAACAATGCGGGGGATACGAATGCACCGCGCAATTTTCTTTCGAAATTATTATTATTCACTTCATTATTCGCTTAATTGTGCGTATGTACAGATGTGCGACGGGGACGTTGGAGCGCTTCGAGAACTGTAATTTTGAGGTAACGACTCGCGCTTAAATGTTGTACGTTTCTTGTTATTGTGTACCGCGCATGAAATATGTCTGGTCGACGGGTCGGGTCTTTCGTCGTGTGACAGTGAAAGTGTCCTAATTTTGGACGGGGGGGAAGAGTTCACGCGCGTGAGGTCACAAATCTATATACGCGCATTTCTCTCTTTCTCACCGCGTTTCGATACGTAGATATTTTGTTGTTCCCAATTACTCTTCGTTATGAACGCATAAATATTCAGTAACGATTGACGTGTTTTTTTTTGCTGGCTAATAAAGAAATCATTGTGAATCGCGTGGCGTACGACACGTTGGCATATCGATGATAAAATTGATGGGCCGAATCAAAGAGAAGAGAGTAACAAGAGGCAGCACGGATGTTTCTGTTGCGTGCGAATTGCATTGAAAATGCGAACAATTGAAATACGTACAATCAATCAGCGTGTCTCGTTTGTCTGTGTGCGAGCTGGTTTTTGCCGTTCTAACATAATTTAACCATGTTTCCGCTTCGCGTAATAAATATATTCTCCTCCCCCTTCCTTCCCCCGGGATTGTGCAATCAGTGCTTCAATTAAGGCGAGCGATTAACCGTGTTATTACCCGCTAAGTTGCAATTTGTAATAGCTGTTTATCGAAATTTACAATTACGATAATATTCGAGGTAATCTCAAAGTAAAAAAAAAAGCATTTAATTATGTGACGAATATTACTATACAAAGATATTCCGCGTATTTGTAACTAAGTTTTAATGTCATTTGAATATACACATCGCGCAGCTCTTGTATTTTTTTTCTCTCGTTCTCGATATATGACGGCGTGAAAAAACAAAATTGGAGATAAATATTAGTGTTTTTTTTTTTCTTTTTTTTTGTTTTTAATCTCGGAAAAATAGCGTTTCGAAATGTTAAACACAACAACAAAATTAAAACTGTTAACTTTCGTTTCTCTCATCGTCGGAGTTTGAAAGAGAAATTTGCGTTTGCCACGCTTTATGACGCAAATCCGCGCGCGTGCGAATTATGAAACAAAAATGACTCCTTTGTCGCCGGCAATGCGTCCTCGGTTTCCTGACTTCCTCGCGCACGTTTTCACCCGCACATCCGCGTGGAGGCGTACTTTCTTGCTTATGTTTGTTGCCCCGCTTACGTTCTCTCCGCGGCCGCGCTCTCGCATACCCCCTACAACAACCGCCGACGTAATTTCTCCTTCGCCATTGGTACTCTCAAACGCGATCTCTCGCAATCCTCGTGTCTCTCTCTCTCTCTCTCCTCTCTTGTGACATGCTAATCATCACCGGAGCTTGTTACGGCGCACGTCACGAAACGGACGAGCCGAATAAATGAATTTCGTCTCGTTTTCGACGCGCTGATAAAAAGGCACTTATAAGGTTATTGCAAAAGACGTTTTTTCACGATCAAAAAAAATCCACGTTTTGCGTGCGAGCGCACGAATCTTGAAAAAAAATTCATGCACTTTAGCTTATTTTACTTTAAAATATTTAAAAATATAATCTGTTGATTTGTATTTTTAATATCGTTTCACTCTTTATGCACATGCGACTAGACCAATGGTAGCGATATTGACATATTTTTATATTTAAAATTACACTTGCGTTTTAATAGACGCAATACATCGAATGCAAAATTAAATACATAACATTCTCATCGCTTGATTGAAAATTTTCTTTATCACTGAAGTGTTTATTTCAAAAGTCAAAGTCTAATATCGCACATCGAGTACGTGGCACTCGAAAGAATGCACGTGGTGCACGTGAATGAAAGATATTCCAATGTGATCTCGTCTATTTCAAATATTAAAAAAAAAAAAAAAAAAATTGCAAAAGAATTCTTTCAACTATCTTTTGTTTCTTTATGTATCGATATGTGTATTAACATTAATGTATGTTATTATCGTCTCAGGATCGAACACGATGTATGTGGTTTTAATTTTAAATGAAGATTTTGTAAAAGTCGCTATATGTCCCCGCTGCGGTGTAGAGTATCTTATATTTAATGCAAAATGCGATAAACGCAATCAACATAAAATCCTGAATCTTTCTACGTTACATAGAAAATTTCAAGTGCGATTATTTATGCTAACATTTTTTATCATCTACTTTGTTATGGTAACTCTAGGTCATAACGCAGGCACATGTCGCAGGCATATGTCGAATTGTAATATACTCCGAACTTAAAACTCCACCTCAGCGCATTTGACAGTTTTATGAGACTTGTTACTCGTAACATATTGTGCTTACAAACGTTAACTCTCTCACTGTTATTTAAAAATTTCGCTTTATTCTTGTCAAAAGCGCGAAACTTTATTTTTCCGTAATCAGAGAAGAGGCGTGCACTTGTCGCACATTGATGTAATCGCAACCGATTCACGGATTCAAACGATTATTCTCGATTGCGAATGAATTGTTCGATTTTGAGCGACTCTGTTGGTGCTCTTTTTTTTTGTTTAGAAATTTCGCGGTTTTTCGGACGCGCAATTGTAGTCGCGTATTGTTCTCTTATTGTGAAAAGGCACAAAAGAGTAAGCATTTTTTTTTTCAGACACGGTATACGCTTTCGGCCGACGCATATTCTCTCGTGAGCGGAGTGCGCGTTAGCGACAAGTCTCCACCCACAATGTGAGATCATTGCGATTACGTAAGTGTCCAGCCCGCGATGTGGACAGGCATAAAGGTATCGTGTGGCATACCGTTCCAGTGGCACGCCGCGCGTTTTGCCGATAGCAAACTTTTTTTACGCCGCAATTGAAATTTTTTTTTTTTTTTTTGAAAGGAAGAATCGACGAAATCTGAAGACAAGTTTCTTTTATTTTTTGCACGAACAAAACAATTTTTCAAGAGAGATTCTGTGACATCGAGGAAGCAATTCCGGCGAAAACGAGATTGTAATTTTTCTTCGGAATTGCGAGAAAAATCCTCCTGTACGTGTTGAAAATGAGGGATGTGTGCCGCGCACGCGAGAGCGCAAACGTAATATATATAATATACGTGACATTACATCCGGGATTTCTTCGACATAACACGATGTAAATGGGAAGACGATAATATCTCGCTGATACATAATTGGCACGTTGTTAATATTCTAACTGCGTTTGAACGTTCTTTCGGCTTAATTATACGTAACGTGATATATAATCCGTCACGTTAAATCTGCGCGCAGTTTGAAAAAGAAAAAAAAAAGGATTACGAAGAGCGACGTGGGGTGTGGCGATGATGCGTCTCTGTAACAGACATGCTCACTTTTCTCACCTTCACTTACGCAACAGCTTTATAAAAGCTGACGGAAGTTACCTTCGTTCGCGCGAAGTGAGAAACAAACGTAATTGTTTTTTACACGCGCGCGCCGCGAGAGAGAATTTATCAATTCCATAAAAAAAGGAGTGAAAAAAAAAGCAGGAAACGAACAATTTACATATTCCACAATGTCAATCTATTTCGGTTTTGTTTTTTGTTTTTTTTTTTTTTATTTTTAATCGCGTCGATTTGTGTTGCATTCTCTTCCAGAACTATGAACGGAAACGAGCAACGTGGACGTGGCGAGGAGAGAGGAGGGAGCAAACACCGGGGCAACGATGGAAATGGGAATAATTATTCAAGGCTGCCACATGCGGCTACCACGATAGAATCGTCTGATCAGTCATGTATGATGAAAGTCACGTTACGATTAAAGTGCGATGGCTATCGCGATAAAACGATCATATTGAATTCTACACAAGTTTGTGTTCTAAGCTGTGCTTCATGCGATGACAAGCAGAATACTACCTCGCGAATCCGGCGGTGTTGCGAAATCGTTGCGAGTACAGATGTGTTTTTATTTTTTCATTTCTCCCAAAAACAAAAAGACAAACGAGTGTGTGCGTTTCTATAAATATTAATTGCGTCTTCCATCGAGAAAAAAAAAATCTTTTTTCTTCAAAGAGAAAAAAGTCTTCCGGCGTTTCTCGGAAATTTTTGTTTCATTTAATAAAGTGACCGCGTCATTTCTCGATTCTCGGCCACTGTTGGCTCGCAAGTTGAGTCGCAGTTTGCACTGCTTTTTTGTTTTTGATTTTTTTTTTTGCAAGAAACGACATTATTAGCATAACGCAAAATCGCAAAGAGAGCGAGAGAGTTAGCTTACCGCGAAACGATCTTCGCTCGACATTCCTCGTTTCCGCCTGACTCACTTACACGCGACGGCAAGGCCACGCGCCAAAAGCAGCGATCTTGACTGTATTAAAATACATTGGCAAGGCGTTCCCGGGGCAAGGGAATGTATAAATGCAGCGTGAGAAGTTGCCTCGTTGTTCGTAGCGGAGC